>MBAC02001056.1:0-16097 GCA_001712635.2 Nothophytophthora sp. Chile5
ATTTTTGAGCGTGGCTCCGAATCTGCGCGGACGTACGCGTCTTGATCTTGGCAGCCACTTTCTTCCACTCGCGCCCGTACAGCCGCAGGCCCGCGAGGAAGCTCTGGTGCTCCTGCTCCGTCCAGCGGCCGCCGTTCATGCCCGTCTGCCCTTTTTGGTGGGTCGCATTCGCCGAGACTGGTACGGATGTTGTGGTGGTCGATGGCGTCGTCTTCGAGGCTTCGAGCGCCAGTGCTATGGGCGACAACGTTGGCGACAGCGATGGCAGCGCCAGCGAAGCGATCGCTGGCGACCCCTTGCTGCTACAATCATTCTCGAAGAGCTCGACCGCATGGAGGCCAGCGCTGAGTAGCATCGCTGGTCTAATCGCGACTGTATTCGTGCTGTTGGCAGAGTCTGCTACGGTTTGAGGCTGTGAGACGCTCATGGCGGACGGTGACAGCGGCATGGTGGACGAGAACGAGTCGGGAAGCATCGACTACGTGTATTGTTTGCTGCCGGCCAGGTCCGATCGAAGCGGAGGGGAAGTGACCGGATCTCTTGTTGCTGGCGTGACTGCTGGATCGTTCGCTGGCTCGTTGGGTGGTCGGTCGAGCTGCTGCCAACTTGAGAAGTGAGTGATGGCGAGCGAAAGATATCCTCGCTGCTTTGGTCAGGACGGTTCGTTTCGCAGGCTGTCTCGTGCCGACTGGCGGACCGCCTCAATGTTGGCTTTGCTATGGGAGCAGCAGTCGAATCGCTCTCTCCGCAGCGAAGAAGCAGCCTCTGTCTGCGATCAGAACCCACTTGGATCCGCGCGCTTGGACGAGCAGTTTCGCTTTCGAGGGCCGTTTGGGACCGTTCTGTGTCTGTCCGTCCCAGACTGTGGGCTGGAGAGTGGGGCTGCTCCCCAGATTTTTTTTAAAGGGGGCGAAAAGCAAAACCACCGGATTGAGCAGCTTGTACTGACGACTCGAGGCCTGCGATCAAGCGGAAACCCCAAGTGGCTTCATGATCGTGGGAGCCCGCGCAGCACTGGCTTGTCCTTGACGCCGAGCGAATCCAAATCTTTGCGTGGAGAAACCACCGAAAGCCGGAAGATTTGCCCCAGAGCAGCACATTGGCCGGCCTTAAACCCAACTGTCCGAAAGAAACTGCGGTATTCTTGGAGCTGGCCGCGTGCCAAGTCGCAGTCCACCAGCGTGAGCTGCAGATCTATCGCGCCTGGTTGCAATTAAGCAGGGCATCCACACGCATCGCCATCAGAGACGGCTGGATTCGTTTCGAGCGGCTCTCGACTGGACGAGGATACGCACGCGGGCCGGTTGGGGTATTAATAGTGCGACGGCGAGTCGCTGCTTGAAGCTGGGCGTGTGGAGATTTGCGGCTCCAATCTTAGTGCGGCGGTGGGACGCCACGGGGGCGAATCCTTCCGCAGATGTTGGTTTCAGCCGCAACCGCCCGCCGTTGGGCGATCTCCAAAGCAACAGAAGCCAAAACCAAAAGCACGCAAATGTTCAAGAAAAAGCCTCCCGTCGGCTCTCGAAGAAGACGGAGATCACCGCGATCTCCACGGAGTCGCTCTCGACTTCTTCTTGCTGTGGCATAGCGTGGCTTTACATAAGCGCGTCGACGGCAGCTTCAGCTGCTTGGCCAGCAGTGTCCGTGATGAAATCGCAAAAGGCCTCCGAGTCCATGGCGTCCGTTGCTGATAGAGTGCGGCGCGGCGCTAAGGATCCCGAGGCGCCATCGCCATTGGAAGTCCAAAGGAATCCGGCCAGGTCGGACGCCGATCGCTTCTGTTCTGGCTCAGCGCGTCTTCTTCGCCCAAGTGCAGAAAGCGGCTGTTGCTGCTCGTCCTGCTGCTCGTTCTCGTCATGATCGTCACTGTCATCGTTGTCCTCCACAGAGGGGAAATGCATCTCGCGTGCTGCGAGTATCGTGCGTGCGCTCTCTTCGAGCTGCTTCTGCTCCTCGCCTGCTGCCACGTCGGCATCAGCGGTGGAGAGAGTGGCGTGGCTACCGTCATTGGCCAGCTCCGCCCAGAGGACCTGGTGCGGCTCCGACATGCCTAACCACATGGCCGTGATCTCGTCCTCCGATTGGCCTTCGCTCTCGCGCCGGCGAGCCTCCACAAAGTAGCGGAAGCCCGCCGAGTCGCGCACAGCGGCCTCTCTGGCCTTGTGCACCTGCGTCTGGTAGCTCTGTAGCTCTGCTTGGTACCGACGCTTGTCCTCGGCGGCCATACGCTGGTACGGATCTCGCTCGACGTCCGACATCTGACGCCACAGACGCCCGCACAGCGCCGAGCACTCGTTGTGCGACATCTGATACGTCGCCAGCAACTCGGCGCGCTTCGACATGTACATGAGGTTGTAGGCCGTTTTGGGTCGCCGTGGAGAAGTCAACTTCCGCTTCTTGCGGGTCTTAGGCGTCTCCATTTCCACTTCCTGCACTTTTCGCTTCCGTGTTCGCTTTGTCTTGACACCAGCAGCTGTATGTTGTTTCTGTTGCTCTTGTTGGGCCAGATAAGTCTCCATCTCCTCCTGAAAGCGCTCCACATCCAGCTCCGCCTTGCGCTGGTAAGGAGCACGTTCGGCTTCACTCAGCGCCTTCCAGACCACGCCCATCTCGCGCATGACCGCATTGTGCGTGAGCTCCGGGCGACAAAGTTGCATCTCGCGCCGTTTCGTGGACAGATAGCAGCTGTAGGCGTTCACGGGCAGGCGAGGCGCGCCTGCGTCTCCACGCGCCAAACGCTTGAGCTCATCGAGTCGCTTGTGCGCACGCAGCAGCGCCGAACTCATGTAGGCCGGCGGCATGTAGGCGTTTACCTCCGCCTCGTAGCGCATCTGGTCCTGTTGAGCCATCTGGTACCACGCACTTTTGTCGTCGTCATTCAGACGCTTCCAGAGTTGGCTCATCTCCGCGCGGAACTCGTTCAGTGTCATGTCAAGCAGCGTGAAGCTCTCGCGGTTGTGGCTCATAAAGAGCTGGAAGCCCGTCTTGGCTGGCTTGGGCGCGAACGGATCCTTGATCGGGGCCTTCACCACTGCTGGGATCTCGGGCGAAGCCTGCAACGTCGGATGGAATCGCGCCAGCTCCTCCTGGAAGCGGAGCTTGTCCTGCGCCGCCAAGTCCAACCACACCTGGCGCTCATCGTCTGCCAGCGCTCTCCACTGTCGCCCCACCTCTTTGGACACGAGCGGGGCGGCGAGCTGCGGGTTGGCGGCCACCACTTCTCGCCGCCGACTCTTCCAGAAGCAAATGTAGGCTGTGTCCGGCTGGCGCGGCTCGTTGGGCTGCTTCTTGCGCTTGAATGGGATGTGCAGCCGCACCGGTTGCTGACAAGAGAAGACAGAGCGAGCGAGCAACAAACGACAGACACATCCGTCAATTTCCCCGCCTTCTCGTCATCGCTCTCAAAGCCTCCTGTGACTCACCTCGTCGGCGTGTTGCTGACCCACGTAGTGTTTAGCCTCCGTCTGGAAGCGTGCCTTGTCGAACTGCGCCAGCTCCACCCAGGGCTTGCGCTCAGACGCAGTCAGCGCCTTCCACTGCCGCCCCAACTCCGCAGACACCTGCTGCACGGACCACGCGGGATGCGCCGCCGCCACGTCGTCACGCCGGCTGCGCGAGAAGTGCAGGTACGCGTTCTTGTTGGGCGCGGGGGCCTCTCGCTGCTCCTTCCTCGCTGCCGAACGCCCACGCGCCCGCTTGGGCTTGGAAGAAGCCGCCGCCGTCTTGTGCATGCTCTTGCTCTTGCTCTATCGCCACCTTTGACTTGCAACCCCCCCCCCCCACCTGTCCGTCTATAATTCAGCCAATTACAGGCCTGCATATGTATTCACTGATCGTTAACTGGAAGAAATTAGATCTCTAACACTCTAGACCATTCCCTTTTAGCCAATTGCACGCTTGAAAACGACCCCCTCCTCTCTAGACCGATGATGTGGGGAGACGCAGCTTGCGCATGCTGCGCCTCGCCGCCCAGTGGCTGTGCACTCTGCGCAGCGCCATGAAGAGCACGCCGGCGGCTGTAGCGGCCGCGCCACCCGCACTCCAAGGGTTCAGCTCCGTTCCCAACAGCGCCACGCCCCAGACGAACTCGCAGCCCACGCGCAGCAACCGCGTGGCCGCCAGCGCACCGGCGCCGTCGAACTGGAAGCCGCGCGTGAGGAAGAGCTGCTCGGCGAAGGCCAGCGCACCCGTGCCCAGGATGGCTGCCCACGTATTAAGCGACAAGTCCACTTTGAACCGGCCGTGTTGCGCGACCAGCAGCGCAGCCAGCGACACGAGCGTGGTGGTGAGCAGGAAATAGTGCATCACCACGAGGTGCGGTACCTTCTGCAGGCTGCGGAGAGACACATAGGCGGCCGCCTGCGTGAAGGTCGCCAGCACAGCGCACGAGATGGCCAGCGACTCGCCGAACAGGTGTGACGTCACCAAACTCGAAATGGACCGGTGGTACCACTTGGCGTCCGTCGACCCGTCCTTGCCGAAGAGATAGGTCGGTCGCACGATCAGCACGGCACCGACGACGCACACCAAGGCGCAGCCCACGGTGAACACGTCCGGCTTCTCCTTGAGGAGGAATGCAGCCTGGTCGATTGTGACGGAGCAGTAGCAGCAAGATGTGAATGAGCAATTTTGAGTAGCAATGGATGCGGGCAGTGGTCCGCATAGGGGGAGCGGGGGTGTGGGTGGAGGCTTCTTACCAGAGCGAAGGTAAGCAGCGGACTCAAGTACACGAGCGCCGTCGCGTTCGACAGCGCCAGATTCTGCAGAATGAAGATGGTAAGCGTCATGGCGACGCAACCGGCGACGCATCGCACTGCGAGCGCGCGTCGGAACTCCTTCTTGACGCGCATTTTAACGCCGCTGGCTGCAATCGCCGCCTGTGCAAGCAAGTAGCGTAACACTCAAGCGATTACTTTCCCACGAGCAAGAAGATCAAGCAAACTGGTCTACTTCGATGAGACTTACAACAGTGAGCGCCCAAGACACGAGCGAGCGCCAGAAGAGCGTCTCCACGCGGGGCAGCTTGAAGGCGTCGTCCTTGACGAGCGTGGCGATGCAGCTGGCGAGGAAGGCCGACGTGCCCACGAGGATGAGACCCGCGATGCGGTTGGCGATGCTGCGCACGACCGCGCGCCGCATGAAGCGCGGCATCCACTTGCCGTCCGTGGAGAGCGCCTCCAGCGAGTCGGAGGCCACGAGCAGCGGCAGGTTCTCCAGATGCTGCACGGCCTTCTTGCCGGTGTTGATTTTCCCGCCGGACGTCGCTCTGGTGGCCGTCGCGTACACGGCACCGTACACTGCGGGCAGCGGCATGGCGGGCTTGGACTACAGTCGATCTGGATGAGGAGCGCTGGCTGGCGATCCGGAGGCAAAATGGCACGAATAAGATCTTATTCGCGATGCACATCCGAAGGAACGTGTACCCAACAGACCTGATTTAACGATAACTGCTACGAGTGTGATACGAACTTGTCGTGGTCGACTGTCGCGGAAGCTGGAAGTTCAGCGTGAGCTGTTCCTGCTCGAAGCTCAGTGCGACCCTTTCATCGCTTGCATGTACGCCGTACATGCGCCGGTAGCCCCAACGTGGCGAGCGAGCGATGCATTTCGCTAGCTGAAAAGCTGCGCCCTGACGCGTGACGAGGTGCTTTGAGCGCTCGTGATGCCACCGCGCAGCAGAGAGGGAAAGTGACCAACGCCCGTCACAACAAGCACGTTGAACTCCAAGAGCGGCTCGAACAGCGGCTCGCTGGGACGGAGGGGGGAGGAATGATTGTGATTGCCATGAGGTGGGGTCGGGTCGGATCACTCCTTCCCCATTTCAGTCACGACCGTGGTCCTATTTTCGGTGTCGTCCGTTTATTATGCAATTGGCGGTGATTACGCGAGTTGAGGTCGAAGAAAGCGTCAGAACGGAAGCCGCAGTCCGCATAAAACTCGCCAACGGGTTTGAAGCATGCTCTCGTGTCTCATTTCTCAACGAGAAGCACTCGGATCACTACAGCACGCTGCAAGGCGCACGGAGGACTCGCGGGGGACGCCAAATCTCCTCTGCAAGGTGAGACCGTCCGTTCAGATCGCAGCGACTCGACTTTCCAGCCAGCGTGCACGCAGGTCAAGTATACATCGATCCATCCAAATTACTGTATACCACGTTCCAGGTATACGCAGTCAAGTGTCCAGTCGAGTGTCCTACCTCTGTCGTCGTCCGGTGGCAGCAGTCTGAGTCCACGAATCAGATTGCAACGACAGACGCGGGCCAATCTCTGAACGCTTTGCTTCCCAGTCAGTCGGTCGATTCCTATTTGACGAGCAGCTAGACAAGCAGCCAGCCAGCCAGCCAGGCACGCGCGCGCGTCTGTCTGTCTGTCGTGAGCTGCCATGGGCGATCGCCAAGACGCCAGTGGCGCAGGCTCCGAAGTCGGCGCAGACCGCGAGGCGAAAGCGGCGGCACCGCGCGAGAATCCGGCGGCGATGAACGCGATGATGAGCGGCATCGACTGGAGCATCTTTAAGGACGGCGAGGAGGACGCGTTCGGGTGGCTGCTGCGCACCAACGCCACGACCGCGCCGCTCACACCCGCTGCGGGCGGTGGTCAAGCTGGATCCGTCGTGGGAGACCTCTCGAGCGACATGCTGCCGCTGGACGACATTGAGATGGACCGGATGCTGGCGGGGGCGCCCTCTCTGAGCCAGCAGCAGC
This sequence comes from Nothophytophthora sp. Chile5, assembly GCA_001712635.2. Taxonomy (NCBI): domain Eukaryota; phylum Oomycota; class Peronosporomycetes; order Peronosporales; family Peronosporaceae; genus Nothophytophthora; species Nothophytophthora sp. Chile5. Next base: position 6,704 of record MBAC02001056.1, read on the forward strand.
AGCACCAGGTCAAAGGCGGGATAGCGGCGGCAATGGCTGCATCCGCCGGTGGTTCCCAAGCGTACAGTGTGCCACCTTCCACCGCCCACGCTCTGGCGGCGCAGCTATACGAGGGACTGCGCTCGTCGACAGAGCCTTCGTCGACAAGCATGCTGCGGTCGTGGAGTGTGGACGGCAGCTACGAGGACTTTGACGACGAAGATGACGAAGATGAGGACGAGGCCGCGTGGGAGCAGGACCAGCAGGACGTCGATGCGGAGACGTCCGTGTGGTCGGCGACGGAAACAAAGGCAAGCGACGCCAAAGCATCGAGCGGTGGTGGCAAGGTCTCCGCCACGACCAGCACGAGAGGCAAGGCAAAGCCCAGAACAACGAGTACTGCGAAGAGCAAGCGGCCAGTCAAGCGCAAGAAGAGCGATGCGTCCTCGCCGCTCTCCGCGGCCACTGAGATGGGCGGTGAAGACGAGGGGGAGAAGAAGCAGCAGCGCCGCGTGAAGAACCTGGTGTCAGTGCGCGAGTTCCGCAAGCGTAAGATGAAGCAGCTGGAGCAGAACGAGGCACGGCTGCATCGCCTGGAAGCAGAGAATATGGACCTGAAAATGCGGCTGAAGATCGGCAAGGAGGCGATCCTGAGTGAGCAGCGCGAGAAGCAGCAAATCAAGGAGCAGATGCGCGAGATGCTGCAGCGCAACGCCACAGAACAAGAGATCGCGCGCTTCCTCAACATGTACAAGGTCACGTACTCGGACTACGGCCCCAAGCGACGCGAGAAGCTGCACTTCCATCTGTCGCGCATCCGAGAGCTGTTGCTGCCCACTCAAGTCACCAAGCTCTGTCTCTATTCGGTGGAGCAGGGTGTGGACATGCTGGCACGCGACCACGTCATCAAGGAGGACCCCATGTCGGCCCCAGACTCAGCCACGGCCACCATGAGCCTCTGGGGCATCCTGGCCGACGAGCTGGAGGTCTCGGATGCGCAACAGCGGCAGATCCTGGAGCGACGCGCCGCCATCAAGAAGGTGCGCGACGACCTGAACCACACGCTGAGCATCGTCAAGCAACTGGAGGACGTGACCGACGAGAAGAACACGGCTCTGGAGGCTCAGGTGGCGCAGCTACAGCAGATTCTCACGCCCTCGCAGGCGACCAAGTTCATCATCTGGGTCAAGGAGAATCCGGCCTTTATGTATATGCTGGACAAGCTCGTGGACTCCACCCTACAGCCTACCGAGAGTGCAGAGGAATGAGCTTCTGCCCGCCAAAGAGCGCCTCACTCCCGTCTTCTCCGTCCGTTATCTTCCCCGCTTTCGCCGTCTGCTTCATGGCTACCTCGATCGAAGAGGGCGAGAACGTTCCTTAGCGTGAGAAGAAAAAGGTGAAAAGGCACAGCAGGACACGCAGTGAGGAGGTGAGTGGCAGCGGCTTCGTGGCCCCAAAGGGTATTTATTTCGTGGATTTGACGGACTGAGCGCACGGGTGAAGAACGTAGCGGGGGACAATGGACGATGGTGTTGGCGGATTCACGTATACAGTGGTTTGTTACTGTGATATTTTGAAGTTCGTCGTGGCCTCGGTGTTTCATTTGTTGCTCGTTTTGTTGCTGCGTTCGCTACTGGCGACGAATCTACACATTGCTCAGCAGCAACTCCTCCGCTCTCGGTCTCCTGCTGCTGGCTGTCTCTGCTTGGCCTACCGCACAATCCCGGTGAGGCGTTAGCTGAGAGGCAAATGCCACATTTATCTGGGGAACACGCGCCCGGCCTGCTGGAAGACCTTCGTCATCTTCTCCATGTTGTCCATCGTGCCGTTGTACAGCAGCCTCGTCGGCACACTGCCGCCGATGTCCGCTTGGCAGATGTACGTAAGCGCAAAGCCCGCGGGGCCCTCGGCGCTTGTGTCCTCCTTGCAGTGGAAGCACGACAGAAAGACGTTGCCCCGAGTGGACCCGGGACGCACGGGCACCTTCGGGTGCTCCACGCTGCAGAAGCAGACCGAGTCCTCCCTGGAAACGTAGAGCAGGCAGAAATCCCGCGGAGCAATCAGACCGCCCAAGAACGGTTTCTGCGAGTTCACGCACACGCTCACGTCGGCGTCGTCATCGGCGTCACTGTTGTCGAGCGTCTCGATCACCTCAAAGTTCGCCACGTTGAGGTCCCATACGCTGCGATCCCTTGGGTCTTTGCTGTCAATGAAAGCCATGAACTTTTCCATGGAGATGCCCGTGACGAACACTTCCTGCAGAATGCCAATCACAGCAGTTGAAAGAGAGCAATAGTCACGTCAGTGCTCGCGTTTCATACACACAGGAACAGTGCGGAGCCACGTACGATCTTAAATAGCGGGAACGGCGTCTTGTTCGCAGTCATCTCGTACACCTCGCCACCTGCCGTGGTCTTCACCATCTTCCAGGGGCACTCGTCGCTCAGGTAATACGCCATCGTCTTCTTCATGTCGTCAATCTTGGCTTTGTACGCAGCCGGCACGGGGCCACTGCCCGCCGCAGCGGCGGACTTTCGACGTTTGGGTTTCATCGGCGATACTGCCTGAGATACTGTAGCGTTGCTACTGGCTGGTTGCTCTTTTACCTCCTCCAGTTGCTTGGGCGACTCGCCAGCCGCTCGGTCCGCATGAATCCACGGGTGCAGAGTCAAGAAGAGGCCGTAGGTGGCGACGCAATAGCACACACGCTGCTGCAGCGAGAAGCCGTCGGCCAGCGCGATCACCAACAGAATGGACGCGGCGAAGAGCGACATCCACAGGTCGATCGCAGAGATCATGCTGATCCCGCTGGGGTCGTCACAGGCCACGAGGCCCAAGAAGGACGCCATGCGGTACGAAAGACCGTGGGGCGACGTGGAGGCAACTGGGCGCTTCGTGACGTCGTTTTCATCTGAGCTCTCCATGAACGAGAGTCTCTGGGAGGCGCCGAAGGATTCCTTGCCTGCCCACACCCGGTCCACCATCATGGACTCGCGGCGTCCTGATTCCATCATAGAGCTCCGCCCCGAGTCCATCATGGACCCCCGGCGTCCCGAGTTCGCCATGGTGGAGCTTCGCCGCCCCGAGTCCATCATAGTGCTCCGGTTACCGAAGCTCACGGCGCGGGATTCGCGTCCGCCTTCCTGGATCTCCGGGAGCGACAGGTGCTTCGAGGAGTTCGCGTCGCCACGTGAGCGCCTGGACGAATCGGTTGTGGCCTCGTTCTCCTGCCAAATCTGGCCGAAGCACTGGATGCAGATGCGCGAGTTGCCCTTCATCGCCTTGGGCATCCCCTTGCGCACGCCCAGCAGAGGAAACTTGAGCGTGCAGAACTGGCAGCGCCACTTGCGGCACTAACACGTCACACCCATCAGAACACACACGAGTAGAAGGGGGCATCATCAACTACAGAACGTCCTCCTCATCGAATTAAACACGTAGAACAGAGGGCGCGGGTCGTACGTAGTCGCATCGCTTCGGGGGCAGCAGGTCGCGCAGCACCTTTAGGTTGGCGCAGTACAGACACGTCTGCGCCTCCTCCGTCGCCGCCATCGCAGTGGGAGTGCGCGTGAAGTCGTCGCCCACCTCCATTGTGGGGATGAAGGGACCGATGTCACTCCGAGAATGGCCTATCGGGTACCACACACCCCTCCCACACGAGAACCAGCGCAGATGAGATGGAGATCTGGAGAATGCCGAGGCGGTGCAAGACGACGAGAGAACGAGAGTGCGTTCTTGTTCTGCCCCGTCGCCGCGCGATATTGCTGACTGATTGCGGTCAGCGCTCGATCGATCGCAACGTGCAATCCCTCACAATACCGGTAGGGATACCGTGTATCCAACCCGCCTGTCTCTCTCCTCGAAGTGAGCGTGCCACCCAATCAGCACACAGCAAGCCATTTCAGCTTCCAAATACCGAAGTCAGTACCGGTATTTTAATTTCGTAGGTTGTGGTCGGGTCGGACCCACAACCATGTTCTGAAGTCGTCACCCACAACCCCAAGCTGGATGGATGCATGTGAAATGGGGTTCGATAAATGGGGAATGGATATGGTCATGGTGCAATCCACTGCACGCACTTCCTAGCTGAACTGATAGGCAGGCCATAGTTCGCCGACTACTGGTAGCTGGTGCCCCACGTCTGGGCTACTGAGCTTGGCGGCTGACCGTTCATGGTTTGACAGGCGGCATGAGCAGACTGGACCACACGGTGACACCGGTGCCCACGACGCCGATGATAATGGCCCCCACAAACAGCAACAGCGAGCCGATCTTTTTGCGGCCGAGCAGAGGTCCGTCCTCCAGCTTGAGGATGAACGCGGCGGGGAAGCAGAAGCACACGACGGTGGAGCACGTGCCGCCGATGATGCCGAAGACCACGTTGATGCTCGGGCAAAAGATGGCCAGCAGCAGCGCCAGTACCACGAGGCCGCTGGTCACAGCCACGTGGCGCGGGTACGAGTCCTCCGCGTTGGCGAAGAACATCATGTCGATCGTGAACCGACACGGGAAGATGTTAAGCGGGAAGGCCACCGCCACCGTGAAAGTGATGGCCGCGCGGCTCACGGCGATCAGCGTATCGCTGAGCGGGAAGCTGAGAAGGATGTTGCCTTTGTACTGCGGCTCCGCGAGCGCCGGTCCGAATGCGATATACGCCACCACACCGATACACAGATAGATCAAGAAGGAGATCAGGGTGGCGCGATCCACGACCTTGTTCATGCGGCGGATGCACGGGCGCTGCAGCTCCGTGTAGATCGAAAACACGTTGACCTATAACCATCAGCAGTGGTTAGGATGTCACGTTAGATAGAGCAGTCGTCCAAGTCGTCCAATAGGCGGCGGCAGAGTGGCCTACCTGGCAAGTAAAGGCAAACATGACGATCGGAACGCTGAGCATGAAATCCGGGCCGTGGGTCAAATCGATTGTCCAGCTGATGTCCTCAGGCAGCCCGTGGTCGCTCGTGTACATGATCGATCGGATGGCCACCGCCACAACGAGGAAGATAATGGAGAGCACGCCCAGAATGGACGAGAACTGGAGGCTGCTGATGTCTTTCAGCAGCGACAGCGGCAGCATGATCGTCCCGCACGAGATCGTCATGAGCACCCACCGCTGCGCGAGAACGCTGTGTGCACCGAAGCAGAGCTCGCCAAGCGGCGTGAGGATATCGCCCAGCGTCACGAGATACGCGACGGAAATGCCAAAGCAGAACACCAAGATGTTCACCTCCACGAAGATGGCCATCTGTTCCAGGCACACATACGCCCGATAGAGACGTAAATGGCCGACCATCCCCTTCTCCTAGCACAAGTCCAGCAGCAAAGACGCACCTTCGTGCCGAAGCAATACAAAGCCAAATCTTCGTACGACTTGAGTCTGGCGTCAAAGGACAACAAGTCAGTACGTCAGTCTTTCCTTTTCTGCAAGGTATGTAGCAGAAGAGTCACGTGCTCACTTTGTGATATCCTCTGCTCGGATCAAGAGCCGGATGGTGTACACTGTCAGAACCGCTGCCAGCACGAGCTGCGCAACGGCAAAGCCCAGGCCGGACACAGCCACTGCGTACGGCAAGGACAACGCTCCTGCTCCAAGTGTGGCACCAGCCAAATTAAACACCGAGCCGCGAATGGAGCCCTTGGACGGCACGATCGATTGGTGGTACGGAAAGGCATCGCTGAGCAGGTCATCGCCAGGCTGCATTTGTGGAAGACATCCATCCACCGCGAAACAAACAATCGAAGCATCGAGTGGTTAATAAACACGTAAAGGGCCTCACCATTCCAAGAGATAGAAAATCAAAAAGCAGCCGGCGTCATACCTTTCGAGTCCGCATTGGAGACATGGAGGCGATAAAGCTCCCGATCTTCCTCATTTTCTACGAAGCATTAAGCGAAATACCCTTCGTAAATTTTCCTTGCAATACATCCCTCGCATGTACGTTTGCTGTATGGTAGACGACCATCAAAGCCAATAAAGAACGAAGGCATGTTGCAACGCATGCTTGAACGCAAACCCACCTTGAAAATGAGAGGCGTATACCCAAGCTGCTTCAGGTACGAGTCTCGCAATGGGTGTCCTCGCTTCACATAATCATCGCCCCGCTCCACGTGTTCTGGGGCATCGTGGTCGTACGACTGGTTCGGCGAGGAAGGCGCCGAGCTGGATCGCCCCTTGCCACGCACAGGGAGCAGCGGCTCCAAGACGCCGTTTTCGTTTTCGTGTGTCATTGCAGCGCTTGATTCCTGCCGTCTACGGTGGTATCACACGCACACGCCAACTCGTTCACACCCAGACACTCACCATCGTATACGGCTCAGCCTTCGTGCTACAAATAAGCTTTATTCCCTCCCATCCACCCACCTGCCCGCAAGATCCCTTGGCGTCGTGTGAAGCGGGGCGTCGGATAAAAAGAAAAAGAAAAACACAAATACATGTAAGATAAGTACCGTGGTATGATAAAATAAGAGCAAGTTGTGCAATCCAATCCACCGAGCGGAATAAGAGCACAATGAAAAGAATTTTGTTTATATTTTGCTTTTGTACAAATGTATATATTTTTTGTAAAAAAGAATAGAGCGTAATACAAATGATTTATTTTCGCAGTTCCTCAATATTTTTCAACCTGGCGAAAAAAATACTGCTAGCATCTTCTGTGAACAGCAGCTGTTCACGTGGGAACGCATCAAACAGCTAAAATCGGCGCCCGACAAAACGAGTTGTTTTACTGGTTAAATTGAAATATGTCAAATCTGCGTTTCAAACAGCTGCAACAGCAGCCGATCAGAAGCAGCGATATTTTACCATGACAAATTAGCTTGATGAAAACAATGAATTAAGTTTATTGTGCTTTGCATGTGTTTAGGCAAAACCTTGTCGTTAGCCTCGGTTTTGGTTCTGATTTGTGCGAGCGACGTCGTATTTAAGACTTAGGTCTGAAATAGGAAGCTGTGGTTTATCCCATCATGAAACCTGTTTTGACAAGCTGGCAGCGGATAAAGTCGGTTTTCAGCGAAAAGACTCGGAAATGCAGCTCTGGGGGTACAATTCGGCTATTTCTGGCGTATTAGCGACTTGGCCTACGGATACAAATAAAACTGAGCTCGAGCCAGCTGACTAAAAGTCAGTTTTAGTGTAAGTTGAAGTCGTATTTAGGACTCTTAAATGGACGGCAAAATACTTGTAAAGGACAATATATATTATTAAATAAATTCGAAGGCATCCTCCAGGAGACAATTGATGCCGCTTCTAACTGAGGCTGGGTTGCAGGTCAGCGACATCGGTCTATCATATGCATCGACTGTCGCAGCGTGTCGTTGTTGTGCCCATGACGTATTGAAGAGTTAAAAGGCAGTGATCGAGCGTCTTGTACAACGTCTTGCCAAATGACTGGCTATCTTTTACGGTGACGAAGTCGCCGGATAAGTGTCAAGTCGTGTAATGCTCTCCTTTACGTTTCAGCCAATAAAATTCGCGTGAGGTTTTCTTGAAAAAAGCAAGTGTTAATTATTTAACGGACCAGATAAGTATATAATTCTGCAAGACAGCAACACAACAGAAACTGCAACGGGGTTACACGGTCAATGACCCAAACGTACCTGGGATACTTGATGCAATGGGCCCTCCCTTACACGTGAGTGGCAGATATTAGTGGGGCGGCTCCTTATTGGATAATGAGGGACCCGCCTCCTTTCTGACTATCTCATTGGTTGATATTAGAATTTAGGTAGGTTTTGGCCAATGGCGTGCTTCCACGTTATGTCAGAGGCCAGGGGGCCCGGGAAGGGAGCCCCGTTCGAAACCCAATACATTTCAGAGTTGGTTTTACCTTCCAAAGCCCAAGTCGTCTTCGCAATCCTCTGCAGTGTAAGCTAGTGTCGGGACTCCTAACGAGCCCCGTGACACTTGATGTGTGGTCACAGAGCTGTATACGGAGACTGTATACAGCTAAGCGGGTATCGCTGTCCGCTTTGCGGGCCGGGAAGTGTATACAATACACATGGCGGGCAGGCGGGCAGTGACCTACACTCATGATTCCCCGAATCCCGAAGATTCTGGAAGGTTCTAGAACCCACCTTATTAGCGATCCTTCTAAAGGCGTGCAACGCCATTCGTTTTAGATACTTAGGATTAAACTATAGAAACCCATAGTTTAAGCTACATATTAGTGTAGGAGCGGGTAGCGACAGTTTCTAATTTCAATTCAGTCTCGATTTTGCTTACGAAAGCGTATTGTGTTTATCCCTTAAATACAAGGTCGGTCTGAAAGAACTGAAGGTGCAAAGCACTTGGCTTGGTTATAAGCTAGCGACGCCGGAAGAGACTCCGTCGTTTTGAGCTTATCAAGCAAGGAACTTCCTCTGCACATTGTGCGTGTGATGGTCCTGTCACAGTTGCACTATCTGGGAGTGCCCCACTCGCGCGCTACGAGGTTTAGTGGTTTGCTACAAAGCAATTTCCTCCCACTCATCATCTACGCGCTCGAGCCCAACAGGATCGACGCGGACGGCCATGCCGACATCCAAACGCTGCTCGAGGAGACGATCCCCTCCCCTCTTTTGCCCCTTGCCGGAACGCTTCCCGAACCGTCCCCCGAGCCACGAAATCTTGTCGTGGAGGGTGTTTTCCCACCGTTCCAATAATTTGCACCAGCCCCAAGCCCCGACGCAGAGACTGAAGAACTGCAGTCACCCACGCAAGGCCTGCATCTTCAGCTATCCCCAAAACGTACCCCATCCAGAGGGATGTGGAGCATCCACCCTAGAATGCTTCGCGAAAGACCATCCAGAAGCGCCAGTGCTCATGGTGAAGGTCGGCGAACTCCGCAGGGTCTTTCCACAGACGACGGCCGTTCCACGGGTAGGCGAGACGACCCGGCGACTTCTTCGCTGGGAATGGATCCAAGTGGCGTTGCTCGGCCAAGCGTACTGGACTCACACTACTACTCGTGGTTCATCCTAATTCCTGACTCGCTCGAGGACGCTTGGACCTCGACCGTGCGCCAGTGGAACAGTGCGAAGATCATGTCCAAGGAGACGAAGACACTCTTCCGTGACCTACTCTGGGCTATGGCTAGCTACCAAGCTCACGCTGTTCTCTGCTATATTCGTACTGACGCTCCGGGACCGGGAGGTACCTGGATCGATTCCGTCGAGTGCGGACTTTTACGGGATGCCGGAGATTGGCAATATGTGGACGAGCGAGCACCCCCGGGTGTGCTGCCCTGCCAACCCGCTGAAATTCAGTGTGATAGTTGGGTGGGCTGGCGGCCCCACTGCCGAGAAAAACCCCATAGTGTAATGAGGGGTACGGAACCCGGTCCATCTGGGTTAGACACAAAGTCACTTGTGCTTGCATCACAACCTCCGGGTTGGGGTGTCGGGTTCCGGTGGCTTATATCTCTGTGAAGTGAAG
>MBAC02001058.1:0-20746 GCA_001712635.2 Nothophytophthora sp. Chile5
GCATCGAGACGATCCTGGACAGCGACAAGATCCTGGTGCTGGACGCGGGCGAAGTGGTGGAGTTCGACTCCCCCTCGGCCTTGCTGCAGATGAAGGACGGCGTGTTCCAGTCGCTTGTGGCGTCGGGTAAAGCGGTTGGAACGCTGCCTTAAACGCGGGCGTTCCACCGCCAGTCGACTTCTCTGACTATCGGGGCGATCGCTCTTAGGTTCCGTTTCTCTGACAAGAATAGCTTCGACGCACTGAGCTTCCGTCCTGCTTCTCAATCCCTCACTTCAGTATCAGCCTCAATGCCTCAAAACATGATTGAGATCAGTGTTGAGCACCAGTTGGCCCGACTTCACGTTCTTTTGGGCGATGAGGAGCGGCTTGACGATCTGTTCCAGGCCTTCCAGGAGGCGGACGTCGACGCCCAAGGCTCGCTGAAAACCGCCTCGTAAGGTCCACTCTGCTCGTCCTGCGTCGTTTCTTGGGCACCAATTAATGCTTCACACGTTGTGGTTGTTGATTCCTCAGTGAATTGGCCACAGTGCTACACGAATTCCTATCATCAAAGGACCGGAAGCGACTGTAAGGCCCTACTCTCCGGCTTTCTGCCATGTTCCGTGCCATTCACTTGGTGCTTCCATGCGTGTACAGCGACACGGAGCAGCTCGCCGCTCGGTTCTCCACTCGAAGCCACTGCTTCGACTACTCGGCATTCTGTAAAGCTCTGCAATCTCCGCCCTTACTCGCCTCGGAGACGCGTTGTCGACGTCCCCATTCCCCCACCAAGAAGATCAAAGCCTTCAGTCCCAGCAAACAACAACAGTATGAACGCCCGGCAATGCGCGTTGACCAGCGGCTGGAATCTCAGCGACTGCTGACAGAAAGCGTTCGCCTCAAGATCCTTCGTGGCGTTCAGGGTGGCTCAGCAGAAACCAAAGTCGGATTCGTCGGGGTTCAAGACGCGTTGCACCGCTTGGATGGTAAAGGGGACGGGTATCTAGACTCTCGCGTGTTCTCGAAGAAGTTCCTGGGGCGTCTCAAATCGCCACTGACCAGGCCAGAACGTGATTTTCTACTGGAGAAACTGCGGGCTCAAAGCAATGAGGAAGGAGACAGGAACCTCATCGATTATGAGCAGGTACGTCTAGCCTGATTGGGGTGACCTGCTTCAAAGGTGGCGAGGGTTTTAATGGTCCTTTGTCTCGGATTCGACAGCTCGGATATGTCTGCAACTTGGATAGTGACGTCTCGCTATCGGAAATGGACTCAGATCCAGAGCAGGACGAAGCGCAGTCGCCACCAAAGACCTCGCAGCTGGGCGCGGACTTCCTAGCAGCAGAGAAGCGACTGCACGACTTCCTTCGGACACCTGCACTCACTACCGGGGTGAATCGGGACAACGAAGATCCAACAACATCAGACACGCCTCGCAGTGCCTTCACGGGCGCTGAGAGGTTCCTAGAAGTCGCTGAGGCCATGGATCTCCAGAACACGGGCTTTCTGCACGAAAAGGGTGGGTCCAAGACGCGGAATCACTCCAAAATGACCGCTACTGATTGATTTGGCCTGCTTTTATGCAGATTTCTCACGTATATTGACCAAATGCGGGGTTGAGATCCCTCCGACGCTGCTTCGGGAAATGCTGTCTCGCTTCACTCGATCACCTGATGGCCTTCTCAACTACTCGACGTTCCTCCAGTAAAGCGCTGAATCCCTCCTTTTCTGTCGGATGCATTGGGACTGGAAGCTGACGATGTATTGGTGAGCAGACGCTACGGCCAGGACCCACAGTGCTCGAGGGAGCGTCGTGAATTGAAGCGCCTGATTCTCCAGGTGCTGCATCAGGTGAAGGTTCCTGTAGTGGAATGGCTGCAGTTCCTCCGAAAGCGGTTCGAGCGATACGACGTCAAAGAGCACGGCGTGGAGCAAGGCTGTGTGTCCTCCGAAGGTACAGTCCAGTCATGAGTCGTCGCTGATGTCTGGTTCATCGGATTCCGGGCTGAAACCTGTGGCTTTTAGTGTTTCTACGAGTTGTCCAAGGCCGCTCGAAAGTAGTGAAGCTGACTGTGGATGAAGCGGCTCAGTTGACGTCGCTCTTCCTTCGAAACTCCAAGAGCAGCTCTCCCGCACGCGTCCAATATCTCGAATTCCTAAGGTATACGTATTCGCATACACCACCCACGACACCGTCGGCTTCCTCACACCAGCTCTTGCCTTAGATTCGTCGAGGAGGGCCATCAATCTCTCCGGGTCAAGGGCCGAGTTCCTCCCAGCGTCTCGACGGCCAAGACTGCATCAACTGACCCCCCAAAGCGGCAGCCAGCATCGCCAAGTCTCTCGAAGTCTGGGGACCCCTCGCCTTCACCACCACCGACTGACTCGACTGTTGAGTCCGTGGGCGACTACCTCATGCACCATGCTACGCCACTGGAGCGGCAGAACTTCGAGGACTTGATGGAAGTGCTGCATGCGTTCCAGGAAGGTCGGGAGACTGCAGCAGTGGACGCCATGGCCTCGAAGGACCAGGTGGTGCAGCCTGTGGCGAATGGGGTCGTCTTTCCTCTGGGGGAAAAGCTCCGCGTGCAAATCCAGTTCCTCTTATGAGGTTCAGACGACGTGTATACAGTGAAGTGTATACACTGCATAAGGGCCACTTCGATCGCCTACCCCGTACTTTTCCATCTGCCTCTTTTCCACCAATCACCTCCAAGCATTCTGGTTGACAGCGTTTGGCTATCCTTCGATGCAAGGTTTTATTCCCACTCGATTGCGTATGTCTCTGTCGACACCACGCCCTAGCCCTGTCAGTGACAGCCCGCCTTCAACGTGACTGGGACGGGGCGTCACGTATATCCACAAGGGTACACTATCACATCTACCAAGTATACACTCCTGCCTTCCCTCCCGTCCGCTCGCGTCCTCTGCGGTGGATCCCCTCATCAGAAAAAAGAGAATCCGAGGCAGAGAACAACAGACACAACCCAAGAAGCAGAGCGGACGGGAGAAGCAGAGCGCCGCGCCGCCCGCCACGCTGCCTGCCGCCATCAGCCCGCGCTTCCTCGCCTGCCTCCGCCTCCTTCCCGACGTCTTCGACCTGCTCCCGCCTGCCTTCATTCGCGAACTCAATCGAGAGGCGACAGGTGGGCGAAACCGACTGAGCATGGTGAACCAGCAGAAGAGCAAGTGCCAGCTGCGGCTGGAGGCGCGGGTCCGCACGAGCTGCAGTCAGGCCGCGCCGGACGACGGCAATCCGCAGCAGTTGGCCGCGCGCTTGCAGTCGCGACTGGTCCGCGCGGCCGAGATCCGGGCGGCCCGCACCGGCCAACGCACTGCCCGCGCGCGAGCTCGTGTGCTCCACGCGCAACACGTGGCCCGAGCCACGCGCGCCCGACGCTGCGAGGACTTGCGTCGCTGTCGGCTGTCGGCGGTGGCCAAGGTGGACGAGGCGACGCGCCGGCGTCACGAGCAGCTGGAGCAGCTGCAGCAGCAGTGCAAGCTGCGCGCGGATCTGGTGACGGAGAAGGTGGAGCTTGTCCGCGCGGACCAGCACGTTCGCGCGGACGCGGCCCGCCGGTCCCTGGCCGACCATTTGGACGAAGCCGCTCGTCGCCGCGAGCAGCAGACGCAGCAGCTCGTGCGGCGACTGTCGGCGCGCTGGCAGAGCGTGGAGAGCGTGAAGGAGCGGCTGGCGCGCGTCAAGTTCATCCAGCGCTGGTTCCGGCGCGTGGTGGCCGGGCGAACGGCGGCGGCCGCGCTTCGATCCGCGCGGATGGACGTGCGCGCGGTCGTCCAGTGCTGGACGCAGATGCGGACCGCCAGCTTCGAGGCCAGCATGGGGCTGCTGCAGCAGCGGCCGCTGGTCCAGGCGGCCCAGCGACTGCTGAAGGTGCTGCTGCTCACGTCGGATCGCGCCGCCAGCTTCAAGAGCCACTCTCCATCCGCCGGCAAGAACCCCTCCTCGCCCGACAAAGGCCACTCTTCGGTCCGCACGGCCCGATCCGCGCCGTCTTCGGCTTCAAAGCCCGCCGTTCAAAAGCCACGGACGCCCGCGCGAAGCCCTACTGGACGGAGCACCGTGAGCTTCCGCGTGCTGTTGATGGCCGGCATGATCGCCTGCCACCCGAACGACATCATGGGCTCCGACCGCTCCCGCCGCCTGAGCTTCGCTGCAGACGTGGTTCTGCTGGAGATGCAGCGCCTGGCGCACTGTCTGGAGGCCCCGGACGAGCTGCAGCCGGTTCGCGAGCTGACAAGCTGCGTGTCTCGCCTTGAAGCCCGCTTCGCCTTCTACATGGCGGCGTTCACGCGCTGGAAGGCGCGGGATGCGGACCGTCTGGCTGCGGAGCTGCTGGTGTCGTATAGACAGTTGCTGCGGGTCCAGCTTAAGTACGAGGCGCAGGCGGAAGCGGCGCGTCACGGAGGCGACGGGGTGTACGAGCTGCTGCCACAGACCCAGGGGCAACTGCAGCAGATGCGGCTGGCCGTGGAGCGGCTGCTGGGGAAGGATCTGGCTCGGGAGCGCCTGCAGCAAGTGGAGCACGAGGTGCTGCATGCCGGGGACGGCAGAGCTGCTGGCGGAGAAGCGGTGGGTGGAAATGGCGGTGACGACAGCGCGTCATCGAAATCGGATGACGTCGACGCGTCATCGCCATCTGATTCTGAGAATGGGGCGGCGTCTCCACCGCCAGGGAACGATGGCGATGCGCACGACGATAAGGACAAGGACGAGGACGACGCGGAAATGCAGGGCGACGAGGAGGACGAGGACGCGTCAGCGCCTCCTGCGGGGGTCAACGCGTCACTGCTGGCCGACCGGCAGCTGGTGCATGAGCTCATTTTGAACCCGCAGTTCCAGCTGCCGAGCGCGAAAGAAGCGGAAGCTGCGGCGGCGGCAGGCGCGTCCTCCCGCTCGACGGCGGCGCTGGCTGTTCGGGTGCGTGAGGCCATGACCAAGGCGTTCTGGGACCGCGTGGCGGAAGCCAATGACGTCGAGACGCTGCTGGCGCGGACGGAAGAGCTGCGTTCGGGCTTCCGAGACGCTCTGGGCGGTGGCAGCTCCGCGTCCTTGGGCCCAGGACTCTCCGCACTGGCAGACGTGGTGGACAGCGCTCTGCAAGCGGAGCAGCTGCGAGAGCTGATGCAGGACCCCATGAGCAACGTCCGCGCTCTGGAAGCGCGTTGCAACGGCGTGTTGGACGCCGTCGAGCGAGCTGAAGCTCCCGCGAGGGCGGAAGCCACGCGAGCCTTCCGCTCGGACTGGACGCAGCGCGTGGCGGCGGCTGCGATGACGCCCGTGCAGCTGATGGTGGCGTTCTTGGCGTTTGCGCTGGAGAAAGTGGACGAACTGCGCGTCGATGTGCTGAACGCGCACCTAGGCCTGCTGGGCGCGTATCTGCAGCGTCATGGCGTCGAGTACGAGCAGAAGCAGCTGCAAGCGCGCCTAGTTGAGGCTGGGAACGACCACACGAGCTTCGCCGGCACGGAGAAGTGGCTGCGGACGGAGATGCAGACGTATCTGACGCGCCCCGAGGTCGACGACGAGGAGCGGGCGCATCTGGCACGCCATGACGGCGCGGCCTTCGAGCGCTTTGTGCGCGTGAGCATCTGGGCGTTGGTGGAGAAGCACATCGACGGCGCGGCGTCACGCTCGTGGCCCGAGACCTTCGAGCTGGACGTGGCGCGTGTGCGGGCCTGTCGGGACGCGCTGGACCGGATCGCGGTCGTGTCCAGTATGCTGGCGGTGGTCCACGAGTACGTGGCTCGACGCGGGCTCCCGACTTCGCCCAGCTTCCTGCATGACGTCGGCCAGCAGCTCAGTACGCTGCTGAGGTCGCCAGGCATCTCTGGGTCGCATCTGGCGGCTCAGGCTGTCCAGGACGTGCGTCAACTGGAGCCTTCGGGCCGTGACGACACGGAGCAGGAGCTGCAGGCTCTCGACCAGCGATTGCACGGCGCCTTTGCCAGCGACAACCCGGTGTTTGCGCTCTTCTTCTCGCGGGCGTCGCGCGCGTTTGAAGCCGAGCTGCTGCGTTCGGCGGGAGGCAGCACAGCGAAGGAGCTGCATCCGTCGCTGGCTCCGTTTGCGAAGGAGATTGGCGACGTGGCGGCCGAGATGCGACGCCTGGCGCAGCACAACGAGAGCGTGTACGCGTCGCTCTACAACAACATCATCAAGCGCTTCGTCGCCACCATGTAGACCCGTCAGTGGCAGGGAAGAGGGAGGCCGAGTGGGAGTTCACCGCACTGGCAACCGTTTGTTTCTGGTAGATTTTGGGTTACTTGCCCGTCTTGAGGCTTCCTGTCGGCTATCCGAAGCGGTCGTTGCTGCGATTGCCGCTCGTGACTCAAGCTGTGAGGCGAGTGCCGGCGATGCCGCCAGCGCCGATGGTGGCGTCGTTGCTGTTGAGGTTGTAGAGCAGCTGCGCCAGCCAGCGACTGGTGGTGGCGTCGTCCTTGAGCGCCTCGTCGAACGTGTGGTTGCGCAGGGCGTCCGGCAGACACTGACGTAGTGCCTCCTTCGCTCTGGAAGGCAAGGTAGTCAGGGCATAAGGTCGTCAAGCGTGAGCATACCTCGAAGCTAAGGCAAAGGCAAAGCAAGGCTTCCGATCGTACCTCGGGTTGTCCGACAGCCGCAGGTAGCAGCGGATGATGTGCTTGAGCAGACGAGGCGCCGGCGCCTCCACCAGAACGGCCACCATCTTGCTGAGCACGGTGCCCACGGCGTAGAAGCGCTCGGGCGTGTGGCAGATGTACGTGAGCCCCATGTCGTCCAGCAAGATCTTCTGCACGATGAAGGTGGCCACCGTCTTGGACAGCTCACTGCCGGCCTCCATGATGCGCAGACACAGCGGGATGATCTCGGTCTGCAGCAGGAAGTTGATCACGTCCGAGTCGTCGATCTGCCAGGCACCGCCAACCCCATTAGGTCAGTACATCTTCACCAAGCAAACAGCAGCAAAGCCTTCCCACCTTGACCAGCGCGCCGATCACGCCCAGACTCGTGAGTCGCAGGTACTCGAACGGCCGGTTCTTGCTCACGGTGTTCAGGAACGGATACAGGTACAGCGGGATGTGGGCTGCGCGTCCACACGAGGCAAGACAAGCAAGGATCAACTCAGCACCTCTGCAACTTAAAGCAGTAGCTGTGATGATGTACCGTTGAGGAAGGGCGTGCGCGTCTCGGAGTGCGACGCCACGCACTGCAGCAGCGCCAGCGCGTTGCACACGCGGTTGGAGGCGTGCGCCGTGAGCTGCGGCGGCGACAGCAGCGGGTAGATGGCCACGATCTCCTGCAGCAGCGCCGCCACCGTGCCGAACGAGTGCCACAGGATGGGCGCCAGCTCCGGGAACTCCTCGCGCTTCTTGCTCAGCTCCAGCAGCGCGCTCTCGCGCTGCTCCGGCGCGGACAGCTCCAGGACGAGCGGGTACAGCTGCTCGGGGCCGTCCATGGCGCGATAGGGGGCGGAGAGGGCGGCGAAGAGGGAGGAAGAACGCGGCGCAGCTTCGGGTGCGCTTTCTTCGAGACGATGCCGGTTGTGAGCTCCTGGACGAGTTGTTGCAATCGGCGGTGGTTGACATTTGCTCGATTTCAAATATAGTCACCATAGAATGGCATATTGGGTGAAGGAGCTGGTGGAAAACTGGATCCTGGGTAATGGAAGGCAAAATATGGTCTATTTACGAATCTGCTATCGATCGATTTCTGGCCGGTATACCGGTATCGACACAACATGAATAGTACCCCCTCTTGAACACGCATACGATAAACGAGTGAACATGCTCTCCAACTGTCGGTTGTGAAAAGACCCAAATCGCAAGCCATCGGGAACAACGGCACTCAGAATTGAGTCTCCAATGAGTTTGCAGACAAGGTGTCAGTCGGAGCAAACGTGGGGCGTGAAGTCGGGCGAGGACCAACCTCGGATCTGGAAGCACAGGTCACGACGGCGTCCTCCGAATTGAAGCAGCTCAACAATTTCGGATTGGACCATCCAACTTTTCGAACAGTCCTGGATCATTTGCCTTCGAAGTGTTCCTGTGTCGCTTTGGACGCGACGATCGAGCTTCTCCATCGAGTTGACTATCACTTGTCGTTGCATGAAGCTTGATGCCCACCTCCCATTACGGTATACGTTTGTGCACTTCAAGGAATCCATGACTGGAATGAAGTTCGGGCAGGCCCACTTCAACAATAAACTCAACCCTGGGTCCGGTATCTGCATTTGCAGTTTCAAGTCGACCCTTTTTGTTGGAATGACGTTCGCCAGTGGCCTCTGAACCCTATTTTCAACTTCGCAGCGAAAAACGTCGTCCGACTCGTGCGAGTATTGCTGATCTGTCTCAGCTCACTCCGACTTTTCAGCTCAAGGACTCGAACACTCGCCGAAACAGAACCTCCAGTCTCTCGCCCCCGGAAGCAACTTGCTGTTGTTGCTCCCTCTCCGGCGATGTCTTCGGCTGAGAAAGCTGCCGACAGAGTCTGCGCGGACTCCCCCGGCGGTCGGCCTGAAGCCTCGCCCCAAGCATCACGGAACGCCGCAATCGTCACGCCGGCACCCTCGGATCCCCGCACCGTGACAGCGGCGACGATCCAGAGTCACGATGACGGCGTCGCAACGAGCTTATCAGCTGTAAAACCTATACTCCCCGCTCTCAACGATCTTCCAGTGACACCAACCAACGAAACCCGCTGGGCGAGTGAAGTTGCTGCAGATCCACAGGAGTTCCAGCATGCAGTGCAACAGGTTGGCCGCTTGCTCCAGGCTTTACCGCTCTTAGAAATGTCGTCCGAGTTCAGCGAAGCTATTGCACGCATGGTCGATGATGGTGAGGCGCCACCGATCCGCTTCGCCCAGGAGCTGGAGCGTACGTTCGCGTCGATGAATGGCGAAGACTCGCCGACTGTTCAACCCGACGGTATCCCGGTGGAGCAACTGGTTGAGCTGCAAGCGGCTGTCTGGGCGTGCATCGTCGCTACATTGACCACCGAACCATCGGTGGAACTGCTGGCAGTTTGGTCAGTCATTCAAGCTGCGGCAAGCAAAGCCGCCGTCAAAACGGCAGCAAAGCCCAATGCAACGCCAACGAGTGTACCTACTCCGATCCCTGCAACGGCAGATTCCGTGTCATTGACGGCCAACGAGGTGTTTGGCTCGTCGCTCATCAAGACGATGGCCGACAAGAGCACCCCGATACCCAAGCAGCCTCTCGTGCCGTGTCGAAAACAAGTGAATGCTGCACTCGCCAGGATGTGCAAAACGGTCGTGCCTAGTCGCTGGAACTCGCTGGGGATGCGCACTGCCATTGTCAGTGACTTCTTCCAGACGGGCTCTCTCTTCTTCACGGCGTTGTACGTGCCGGTGCTCGCTACGTGGGCCGAGAAGGATAATTCCAGCTTCGAGTTCATGATGCTCCGATTGTTGCGTGGTTTCTACGAAATCATGAGTTTGGACGTGTCACCACTTGTCGCGAGAGCAGTTCCTCACGGCAAAGTGACTGCCACCGTCGCGGTGATCCTCCTTCTCGTCTTGTTGAGCTGTTTGTACGCCAGCTACGTCTGGTCCATCGTGGCAGGGGGTCCTCTCTACCGTCGAATGATCCGCACGCTAAAGACTAACGAGGGGAGCAAGTGGGAGACATTCCCTTTGTCTGAAAGGAGATACATCAAGTACTTGGGTTGGGTTATTGTCGCTTGCGTGACACTGTACCAGCCGCTCTTGAGACTGTGCTACGACGTGATAATGGCTCAGTATCATTGGGTCGGCAATATCGATGAAGCCACCGACGCTGGAGAGCTGATCACGGCGCAGTTCGGGAACTCTTCGACCCACACATGGATTGTGAACGCATCGTACATTGTGGGGTTATCTTTTATGGTCCCGCTCCCGCTTTTTCTGCTGTCTGGCTCGCGCTTAAACCTCCCGGGCTGGGGCGATAATCCCACGACCGCATACGATATGGATGGCGACAAAGTCGAATTTGACGAGTTTGCGTACGCGCGGCAGGTGGCGCACGACCCCGTGCAGCGGCGATGTCCCTATCGCTCGATCTACAGCGGCCTAAAGCCCAAGCAGTACGGCTACAAGATCGCGGAGATGGCGTTCAAGATTCTGCGTATTCTCTTGGTCGTCACCTACCAATTTATCAACGCTGGCGTACCTTGTGCGGTCTATATGGTGTATTCGGCGGTGTACCCACTCGGCATGCAGCCTTTCAGTGACCCGCACAACAACTTCCTGAACGTCAGCGGCAGGGTCGCAGCGCTTGCGACGTGTGCAGGAGGTGCTCGGTCGCTCTACATCTCGGACTCGCGGTCGTCCGTTGTTGCCATCGCTGCCGTTGTGATTATCCTGAACGTCTTGCACCTGGTCGTGATCGGGATCATGCTACTGGCAGCCTGTCCCTGGACACGCGCACCTTTGAAGAATGAAATGGGTTGGCTCAATTTCAGCGATACGTCGAATGGACGCGAGGATGCGCTCGTGGGCGTTGTGACGCATTGGCAACTCGAGAAGGAAGTGAAGCACCGCATGTGGCAAGCGTGGTGGCGCGCAACGCTGTTGAGTTTATCGCAGAAACCTGAAAAAGCAAATAAGACCAAGAGCGCAGATGGGAGCACGATGGCGCATCGACTCGTGGAACTGGAGCATCGTGCGATGGCGAAGGGAATGCTGTCCATATATTCACCTTGGCTCGGGTCAAAGGATTCTGTTGCGACTCAGCTGCGTCACGCCATATGCAAGGCACTCGAGGGGGTGGACGCAATCTGGAACGCTAAAAGCACTGGACAAGCGGACTCGACCTCCACGTTCGGAAGGTTGGTCGTGTCGGGATCCCCTTTCCGTTGCGCCGTGACCTACGACGATGCCGGTGATATGAAAGACGTTGATTGCGGTAGCAAGGCCAACCTGGTGAAGTTCCTGTGCGGCAATTTCAGTCCATGCGTAGTGCTTAAACGTGAGCTGCGGCAAAAGGTGCGTGCTCTCAGCAGACGCGACACGAAAATTCGCTTCCCATTCTCGCGCACGGAGACTGTGTACATCAAAAATGGCGTCGTTCAAGAGGCGAAGAGTGAAGGCGCAGAGTCCGTCGACTTTAAGTGTAACTACACATGGGGTGTGCTGCGGCTAACTACATCTGGTAACGACTCGGGTGAAGCAATGGCCCAAGGGTTTAATGTTACCATGATATATACCGACGGCGAAGGAGAGGCCAAGGACTCGCAAGCGAACAAAGTGCATCGTTTCACTGACCGTCAAGCGGTAATGGGATCTGACCACATCGGCCTCACTCCTCAGATGGAGGAGAGCGACCAGCTACGCAAGATCTTAGCACAAACCCAGACCGAATGGACAGCAGGGCTGGCAGAACTGTGTTTGGAGGCCCAGGGATACCGCCGCACTCAGCTTGGTGCCAGACAAGCCCAGACAAACCCAGTACTAAGCGACGCTTTCTGGTTCGATGTCTATAACGACGCTCGCCTGCCACGTGACGCTCTAGAACGCCATCTCACCAATCGTGAAGTCAACCCGAGACTGCAGGCGCTACCCACTTCTCACACTGACGGACTGGACGCGCTCTACCAGCGGATGGCCTTCGTGCAGTCACACCCAGCTCGCATGTTCTGGTACGTCTTCTGGGACGACGTCTTCACGTGCAACAGAGAAATCGAGCGCTTTCGTGATCTAGCACGAGATTTGGATCCACGGGAGATCGGATCCATTTGCTACCACGTGATGCCTCGCGAGCAGCTCGAAGCCTGGCTTCTCGACCGGCGACTACTCAGCAAGTGGAGACTGTTCCGTCCACGCTTGCTGGACATGCTTTACAGCGAGATGAACAAGCATATGGCGAAGGGGGCTGAAAACGACAATGGGAGGCCTCAGGGTAGCGCCGACCCGTGAGTCCGTAGCAGATGCTTTGTTAGCGAGGGGAAGCGCACTTCGGCAGTCCCAACATGAAGCAGCGCTTTCTGAAGGCAGGAGAAACTGCACAATACGGATGTCAGGATGACTGCCTGCTGCATCGTGCTCTACTTGGCTCAGCTTTGATGCGTCGGCCATCGAGATAAACACTTTGAAAATGTTTGAGCGCATTGGCACCAATGGTGTGGCCCACTTGTGGCCATGCCACGCAGTTTCAGCGAGCGCAGAACTGCTGCATAAATAAAGACCAAACGGCTCAATTGCCTGCAAAGCAGCGGCGTAACAAATCAGCTATTCTGGTTCGTTCACTTCGGAGAGTGGGAACTTCTTCACTGCCCAAAGAGAAGCATGGCGGCCGTGGTGCCCATGCCACCAGATCTCCGGGAGATCCCGGCGGCCGCACTCGATTGCTGCCATGATGGTGCGACGGAGCTGCTAGACCCTCGAGAGTTCCAGCGTGCCGTACAGTGCGCAGGCCGAGCACTCCGGGATGTACTTGCCTCGGCCTCTGCCGGAAGCCTTTCGTCTGAATGTCGCGAGGCGCTCGAGTGCATGGCCGAATCCGGTAAGGCACTCGAGTTGCGCTTCGTGAATGAGCTCCAGAACGCCGGTGTGCTTGCAAAATGTGCGAAGCTGCAGACAGAACAGCTCTGGGGCGTGTCACTGTCTCAACTGTCCGAGATGCGTGAGACGATTGCAGCGTGCGCGACTGCAACGTTGACTTCGACACCAGCCGTGGAACTTCTCGCGCTCTGGGCGGTTGTCCACAACTCCGTGAGTGATGTGATCACTGTGGAGGCGGTAGATCTAGCAGCTACGGTGGGACAGAATGCTTCAGATGCACTGGAAGCTGTGGACGACGTCGGAGACAATATGGTTGCCATTGGGAAACTGCTACTGACAGCACTATCCTTGTCAGCTGCGCTTGCCTCGTCAGTAAGCGACGAGCTACAGACCGCCATCAAGCACCTTGCGGAAGCTGGCACTCCTGTAGCGGAGGACCTTACGCACGAGCTCCAGAAGCATCTCGCGGATATTCAGAAGGTGTTGCCAGACGCGAACTGGGAGGAACTCCGCTCACGTTGCGGCCAATCCCTCACTTCACACTGGCAAGCGCTCGGTGCGGCTGCAGATAAGGTGACCGCCCCCGCTACAACAGCGGTGGGGATGGTGCAGGTCGCGGCCAATGAAGTCTTCGATTCGCCCCTCGCCAAAGCCATCACAGATCAAGGCTTCACCGGACTCGAAGGAGCTCTTGGCCAGAGTCGTGACGCTGTGAATGTTGCGTTGGATGCCGCTCGCGACGGCGGTACCGCTCTGAGTGCCTTCGCGTCCTGCTTAACCCGCTCTGGACTTCCACCTCTGCTGCGCGTGGAGATCGCGCGTGACTTCTTCCAAACCGTGGGGCTTTTCTTCGCTGGCCTGTATGCACCAGTACTGGATTTTTTCGAGCGACAGCACGTGATCAGCGCTGCACAAAGCTTACTCAACGGGCTGCGTGGAGCTTACGATGTCATGGCTGTGAACGTATTGGCTCTCATACAGGAGGTTTCGCAACACCGCGCGTTGATGGTCGATGCGGCTGTGATATTGCTACTGGTGGCCATCGGTGCGGTGTACGCGAGCTTCCTTTGGTTTGCGTTCTCAGCTCGACATCTCCATCGCCGAGCCGATGAGGTGCGTCAAGGCCACGAAGCCACAACGTGGGCCGCACTGGCAGCCAAGCAGAAGATGCGCGTCAGACTCTTTACCTACGTGATAACTGCGTGTTTGACGGTCTATCTGCCCTTGACGCGACTATGTCTTGACGTGATCATGGCTGCAGTCACCGACCAGTCCAACGCACAAGGTGAAGCCACGAGTGCATCGGGACTGGTGGTGTCTCGCTTCAAAGACAGCTCCTTCTGGCCGGTTGTCGTTGCTGCATCGGTGCTGCTGCTCTTGACCTTCACGCTGCCGCTACCCTGGCTTCTGGTGCGCGCTGTCGCTGAGAACCGACCGACCGGTTCGCTGGAGAATCCGTTGGTCACGCACGATTTGGATGGCGAGCAGGTCCCGTTTGACGACAAGGTATATGCTCGGCTTGTGACTCGTGACCCAAGTCAGCTGCACTGTCCGTATCGGTCGCTCTACGCCGGATTCGAGCAACGCTGGAGCTACTACAAGGTGCTGCAGCTGCTCGTCAAGCTTGCCCTCGCCCTCGTCATCGTTGTGGCCGCGAATGCCGACGCACGCGTTCGAGGGGCTGTCTCCTGTGTGATTTACGCTGGCGTCGTAGCACTCACGAGCTACGGCACGCCGTTCAGCGACCCACTCAACAACGTCATGGAGATCAGCGGCAAGATCGCAGCGCTCACGACATGTATTGGGGGAGCCCTTGCAGCGTTCGTGGGTACCCAGCAAACCACATCTCGCACCCTCGAGCTCGTGGCCGTTGTCGTGAGTATCGTGCATATCGTGAACCTCTTCGTAATGCTGGTTGTGTTATTGCTGGGCATGCGCGCCGCACGCCTCTTCTTGAAGAACTGTTTGGGTTGGCTCACCTTCAGCGACACTTCCCGTGGCCTAGAAGATGCGCCGGCAAGGAACGTGTTGCCTCACTGGGACCTTGAAAAAGAGGCCAAGCACCGTGTGTGGCAAGCTTTCTGGCGCTCGGTTCTCCTGGAGCTGACTGAAGACAGCAGTGGATCCAAGGGCGATGTCAAGGAGTTCACAGTCGCGCATCGCCTGGAAGCGCTCGAGCAGGCTGTGGTGGCCTCGGGTGTACGTCGAGTGCGGTCGCATTGGCGGGGAGAGGAGCACACCTACACCTCGAAACTCAGACAGGCCACACGAGCAGCACTAGAAGGGGTGGATGTGTTTTGGGACGACGCCAGTGGAGTGCGAGACGGGCGTTTGGACTCCAAGTCGTGCTTTGGCAAGATGTACGTGCTACCGTATCCATTCCATTGCGTCGTTGTGTACGACGATGCAAAAGACGAAACGATCATACGCGACGACATGGACGATGCGACCGCCCTTGGTAGTAGCGTTTATTCTAAGCTGGCGAAGCTGCTATTCCTCAACTTCACGCCTCGAATCGTGGCAAAACGAGAACTACGGCAGAAGCTGCGTGTTCTCAGCGCCCACAATACGAGTGTTTACTTCCCGTTCGCACGTCAAGAGACGGCTACGGTGGAGGACGGCACTATCCAGAAGACAGACTCGAATGGGAACACCACGACAGAGACCCGATACTCGACTGTCACGTTTACGTGCTACTACACACAAGGCGTATTGCATGTGGCCACAAAAGGCGACACCACAGGTCGCGTCATGGCCGAGGGCTTCGACGTGAGCATGACATATCGCGACGGATACGGTGACGCCGTGGCTCCACATACCGGCAAGGTGCACCATCTCCAGAACCGCGTGGCCATCATGGGACCTGACCATGTCGGACTCACACCTGCCATGGACGAAAGCGAGCAGCTCCGCGTCATCTTCGAACAGACCCGCGGCGACTGGGAACAAGGCTTGATCCAGTTGCAAGCCTCACATCAGGAGTACCGACGTGCTCTCGAGCGCAAACATGCCGAAGCCAACGCCACTCTGAGCGACGCCTTCTGGTATTTCGTGTACAATAACCCCCGCCTGCCTCGAGAAGAACTCGAACACCATTTGAGACGCCGAGAGGGCAATCCCCGTCTGCATTCGCTGGCTGAAACGCACCAGAACGCTTTCGATGCACTCTACTTGCGGGTGAACTTCGTGCAATCACATCCAGCCATCACGTTCTGGTACGTCTTCTGGGACGACGTGTATGCTCGAAACGGCGAGATGACACGTCTCCGGAAGTGTCGACGGGACTTGGACCCACGTGAACCAACTGCCGTTTGCTACCACGTGATGCGACGTCACGAACTAGAGGCATGGCTGCGGGAGCGTCGGCTGCTTGGGCGTCGACACCTCTTCCATCCGCGTCTTCTGCAGTTGCTGTACGAGGAGATGGACAAACGCTTGGTGGATTAAGGGGTAGACGAGGCCACGGAGGTCCCAGTTTTGGGCTCAGCCGTGGACAGTGACTCCCGCAGAGTACATCGACGCTCAGGTGTCGTATTCTTGAGTTGAATCAGTACATGTCGACCCAACTGCTGTCAACGCCGTTGGAGTTCCGAGCAGACTCAAATGGTTCTCGATTCGATAATTGATATCAACATGGAGGCGTGTGCCTGCCAGGCGGTTTTGCGGTAGTCCCGAATGTTTGGACAAGGTCGATCCTCTTTACGCTTTGTACAGCTTTCCCGCCTTCCTCGGCTTTCTCTCTTCTTCGCTTTTGACATCCGTCATCGGAGGCGTCGCTCTGTATTTCTCCACCTTCTCGCACAGCAGCTTCAGTAGCCACCCCCACACTGTTCTGCCTTCTTCGCCTGTGACGTCCGTCTTCTTCTTCTGGTCTGTCACCCTGTGCCTCTCCATCTCCTCATACAGCAACCCCAGCAGTCGGGGGTTGAAAAGACTCCAACATTTGCAGAGGTTTCGTTCCCTCAACCAGTCTTCCAGGCGTTTGCGCGACATCACGCGGTAGCAGATGGCTGTGGGTTGCAGGGGGTCAAAATCCTCCGGACGAAGGCACTTCAGACCCGAGTTGCGAGCGTAAACGTCGTCCCAGAAGACGTACCAGAACGTGATCATCGGGTGCTTAAACACCCAATCCCTTCGCAAATACAACGCGTCCAGAGCGCTTGCATGGGTCTCCGGCAGACTCCGCAACGCTGGGCTTTGCTCCCGTTCCGTGAGGTATTTCTCGAGCTCGTCCCGGGGAAGATGAGGGTTGTTGTACACGAAATGCCAGAAACCATCGCTGAGAGCCGCGTTGGCATCCGCTTCAGCCTTGGCCAGACCACGGCGGTACTCCTGGTGCTGTTTCCTCAGCGTCTCCAAGGCTTCCTCCCAGTCGATCCGGGTTTCCGCAAAGATTGTGCGAAGCTCGTCACTCTCCTCCATATTCGACTTGAGTCCAATATGGTCCGCCTTCACCACCGCCTTGCGGCTTTCGATTCGGTACCACCTGCCGGAACCGTGAGGCACCTCGACCTCGCCCCACCCACCCTCGTAGGCCATGGTAACGGCGAACCCATCGGCCATTTTCCGCTGGATCTTATCGCCAGTCGTGAACATCCTCAGCATGCCGGTCTTGTCTGCACTGGTCTCCACTTTCAGCACACCGCTCGAGTAGTGGCATTTGAACTTGTAGACCCCTGGCATGGTCAATATGGGAAGAAATCCCCACCAACCTTGTAGCTTCGGACCGAGCCACACCGTCTCAATCCTTGCGAACGGGAAGTTGATCTCCGTCTTCCGGTCGCTCAATATTCTCAACTTCTGTCGCAATTCGCGTTTCGCCATGATGGTCGGCGTGAAGTTGAGGGACAAGAGTTTGGCCAGATTGCAGTGGCTGCTGTGGAGAGGCGCGCTCTCCTTGAAGTCATCCCTCACGATGGCTTCGTCGGCCGCGTCATCATACACCACAACGCAGTGGAATGGATAGGGCACCACATACATCTTCCCGAAGCACGAGATCGAGTCCAGATGTCCGTCGCGTGCTCCTTTGGGATTGTCCCAGAACACGTCCACGCCTTCCAGGACGTCTCTCGCTAGTCGACGCAACTGAGTCGTGTACGTTTGCTCTTTGCCTCGCCAGTGCGAGAGCACGCGCTCGAACCCTGAGGCGACGACGGCTTCTTCCAGTTTTGCTAGCCGGGCAACTCCCGTAATCTTCTCGGTGGCATTCTCCTTTCCTTGATCTTGGGGAATGCTACCCTCCTCCGTCTCGGCCAGTTCGAGCAGTACGGCACGCCAGAACGCCTGCCAAACCCGGTGCTTCGCCTCTTTCTGAAGGTCCCACTTGGGAACTGCGTGCTTCGCCCGCACGTCTTCGAGCCCTCGCGACGTGTCGCTGAATGAGAGCCAGCCGATCACTTTCTTCATCAAGAGCCGAGTTGTGTCCATGCCTAGTAGCAGAGCTGCCAGCATGATGACGAGATTGGCACTGTGTGCGAAAACCACGATGCCCATCACGACTTGGAGACCCGCCGCCGTGAACGCCGACGCGTCTTCCTTCTGCTCCACATAGGCTGCAGCAGTTCCGCCAATTGCTGTAGCTAGTGCCGTGCATTTGGAGAAGAACTCCATGAAGTCGTCGAGTGGATCTGTGAAGGGCTCACTGAGCCACGACAGGACCACGACAAAGAAGTAGAAGCCACTGATGAGGGTGCCCCCCACGTGGATGTACTTCCCCACCGCCACCACGATGATCGCCAGCACCACCTTCGCGACCATCTGCATCACCTTGTACGTGCTCCAATTACGCTCGAACCCGGCGTACAGTGACCGATAGGGGCAACCCAGTTGGCTGGGATCGCTGGCCACTAGCTGCGTGTAGACTCGATCGTCGAACATCACCATATCACCGTCCAAATCATGTGTGAAGTTCTCGTTCTCGAGGGAGCCACTCGGCTGGTTCGTCTTAATTGACCACACCAGCAATATCGGAAGCGTCAATGTGAAGGTGAAGAGCAGTAGGATGGCTTCAAGTGGGAAAAAGAACCAATAAGGGCCACTTCGATACTGCGATGCAAAGCGCACTGATGCAGCTGCAGCTTCGTTTTCCGGGTGACTCGTCACGACCAGCACGTTGAAGGACATCTGGGTGAGCGGGAGGTAGAATGTCAGACATACGGTGATGAAGACGGTCGCAGCTCTGGTCATCCACTTGTTTCTGGATGCAAACGCCGCCCACGTCGTGGCTTCGTGTCCGTGACGCACACCGTCAGCCACTCGTGGCATTTTCCACCACAAACTGAAGACCGCAAGAACGAAGCTCCAGTGCACCAAGAGGATGCTGATTAACAGCAAAGACACACCCACTGTGGCCCAGGCGGAGCTATACAGATCCAGGTAGCGCATGAGAACGGATGCGTCCATCGCCAAGATGCTGTAGATGTTGCGGAGCCAGCGGATCACCGTGTACACCAGGCTGGGAACCTGTTGACGCTCGATGAACGCCAGGACGGGGCCGTACATCTCGGAAAAGAACAACCCCGTAATCTGGAAGAAATCACGCACGATTTCAAGTCGCAGCAGCGGCGGCAGACCCAAACTCATGAGCCAACCGCCCAACATCATCGCACGACCTTCACGCATCGCTTGTAGCGCAGCGTCCACGCCTTGGCGACTCAATGCAAGCTTCCCTTTCAGGCCAGAGAGGCTTTGGCGGGCAAGGGACTGCGCAATCGGCGACTCCATTACCTCATTGTCGACCAATTCCTCAAGTCGAACTAGATCCGGTGGGCGTATTGCCAACTGCATCGGAGTGGAAAAGTGCTCATTGGTGTCCTCCGACTCATGCTTTTCCCCATGCGTCGCTGCCTCCAAAGCCTCAGCGCCGACCGCAGCACTAATGGAGCTATGCACAATTGACCACAAGACCAGAAGCTCTTGGGCAGGCGACGAAGCCAACGTTGCGATGGCACAAGCTGCAATGGCAGCACACAATTCAGCCAGCCGCTCCTCTTGAGCTGCTCTGTACTGCTCTTCAGGTGGACTAGTGCAGAATGTCAGCACCTTAGCGTCCGACAGTTCCTCCACGAAGCGCATCTCGATCATTTGGCCATCTTCGGCCATACGTTCGATCGCTTCGTGGCATTTTCGCGAGAGTCTGGGGACGGGATCTGCCTGGAGAACTGCACTCAGATCTCGAAGTTCCTGAATGAAGCGCATGTCGAGTGTCTGGTCTGAGGCAGTCAGGCACTTGATCGTTTCTGAGAGCTCAGGACTCATCTCCGTGACAGGAAGCGCGCAGAGAACGCCCTCAAGCGCACGACCAACGCGCTGATATGACGCCTTGATCTTCTGGTGGTCGACCGCATCTTCGTGAAGGGTGGTCATCGTCGTCTTCCTGGAGGTCATTCTCTCGTCATTGAAGTTCACGCCCAACGTCGAGTCGATCATTTCGTCAAGTGCAGAAGGGATCGGGACCACAACGCCTACCTTGGCCTTCTTTTTCTGCGATGCTCGTCTGGAGTGATGAGAACTGTGCTCACTCGTCTGCGGTTGGTAGACAGCAGTATTCTCGCCCGTTTCAGTGGCACCCTCCATGCCAGCGTCTGACGGCTCAACGCTACAATTGCCGCCTCGGTTTCCCTCAATCGCATCACTGCCGACAGTGTTTTCAGGACCTTTGAGAGCATCTGCATCACCTCCTCTCACCCCAGCATCGGAGACATCTCCATCGTAGTATCCGTCACTACCACGACCCTTGTCAGCACGGGAGGCATCCCGTTGCTCCGCTCCCTCGGCATCGAGTGTGGCAGGCGGCCCCCCGTCACGCATTGCAGCCACCGCACGCGTTGCTGCGCGGAAAAAGCGGTTGGACATTCTAGGTGGCGTGGTGGCGGAGACTCTGCGCGCTTCTTGCTCCTCCGACGCCATTTCCTCCGACCAAGGTTCCCAGAGGATGAACGAAGATGCCTGTGGGGTTAAACGAGTGTGTCAGGCGGTGCTTGTTCGCGGCGACGCAGCTCCGTGCTGCCAGACTCTTCGGTTTGCTCTGGTGTATGCTCTTTTGTTTCGATCTGTGCTTCGATCTGTGACTCTTCACGATGGATCGACCCTTGACTGCCCGGGTTGAGACGGCGCCCCACTAACGCTTCGGTCTACCTGAAGACATCCCAAGTGAGGCAAATAGATAAGAACCAGCACGAGGTTGCTGCGAATGAGCTGCATTGGCACGGAGCAGGTCTTTGCGTATGATAAGTGGGGGTATTCTCTCGGATGGAGGCATTTCTTTGATA
>MBAC02001059.1:0-47687 GCA_001712635.2 Nothophytophthora sp. Chile5
CTGCTGGTGGTACACACTCGCATGCGCGCACAGGCACTGGGATGCCCACCCACTCGCACACATACGTTGAAATACGCACACACACACACACACACACACACACACACACACACTACCGCGTTAAGCGCCAGTGGATAACGACAGACGAATACGCCATCGACGACCGCCATTCCATAAGTAAGAGATAGAGATATGAAAACAATATGAAAACACGCCATCGACGAAATACAGCGAAATGATTTGCTCAAACCGTGGTTGGGACCATTTTAATTCGGAACTGCTGTTGCCCAGTTATCGGTTCCATGTCTTGTCCGTGCAAATATCCATGTACTACTCCGTACATAATGATGGCGCGAAACTCGATAAACGATGTGCTATAGGCGGAAAACAGTCAATCTACATTATAATTGGCCGAAAACAACGCGCCTTTGCCATGTCTTTATTTTTGGTGTGCCTAATAGTGCAAAACGCGAAAAATTGACGCGAAGCCGGTCAAATATCTGGTGGTCGGCCCTCACTGGCAGCAACGTAGAGAAGGTCTCATTAATGATTTCGCCCACCCTGCAGTCAAGATCATAATCAGCACCCCGTCCAGCCCCTCATCTCGCCGTGCCAATAGCAGCCGCACGAAGAATCTGCCCGACGAAAATCGCCACCAAGTCGTCACCAGTTTCCTCATTCGCGCGACTGAGGGTATGCTGAAGCGAGGGGACATTGCTGTAGTCGGTGCCAAGCATAGCATTCATCCAAAGACTGCGGCGCGAGTCTGGGAGCGTGCCAAGTGCAAGGCCGAGCGCGCCATGCGCTTGGTGCCTTCTCCGTTGTAGCTGGAGACATCGAGCTTGACGATGTCGTTCTTGTTGTTCTCCGGGCTCGCGGGAGTCATCATCTGCTGACGTGCTTCGGCAAGCTCGCGCGCCATGAACTCATGGACCGCAGAGTGCTGCTGTGCCTCCGTCCCGGAGAACAACAGCGTCTGGGCAACAGCGTTGCCAGACACGTCCGCGAGGTGGTGGAGGGCGTCCCACTTGTAGGTTGTCAAGTCGGGGAATCGGCTGTGGTTCACCGGTTCATCTCAAGATGCCGTCATCGCTGCGTTGATCGTGTACATCTTGCGTGGCCGTTGGAAGGACTACGAAGTGCTACAGTGTGTAACGGGGCCGCTGCTGCCTTTACGTAGACTATCACGGGGGTTGAGGAAGCGAAGGTCTTCGGGCCACTGCCGAAGACACGTGGGTTTCGAAGCTAAGTTGACTCTGATTGTCATTAAGTCCGGCCTGCAAAGACCGAACTTAGCGCGCACTTAGCTGTGAGCCACCCATTGAGGGGGATCCAGCTAATTGGCAAAAATCCTAAAATATGCAGACATCTGTCCAATCACAGACTGCCAAGTTGCACCCAGCAACTTATCACCTACTTTTGTAGCGGGGAACGCCCCGTTGCAATGGGGCAAAGCATGCTCTGACCCATGCTCCGACATAGAATACAAGGGCGAAACCCAATACCTGATGGTGATATCATAGCTTGGGCGGTCGGATATCGCTAGGAGATGGCGTCCGTATCTCGTAATGTTCAGCAAAACATTCGAGCATAAAAGCGAATGCTCACCTACAAAATACGTTGCACCCACACACACGTTAGCTTCATCTCTAGACTTCGTCCCCCTTCTATTCCGCACCTGGATAGACTTGTCGTGTTAATATTGTGCGATCCGGTAAGATAGACTGCCATCCACACCGAGTGCTCTGGGGTGGACAGGCACGCACAAGTGAGGTAGTGCCTGGTCCGAAGCTGGGATGGAGCTCTTCTCGAACCTCATACACGTGAGCTCGTTTTGCCAGGTCATGCACACGAGCAGCATGTCACCGCCGGCGTAATAGCAGAGCCACCATCACGAATTGTTCCTCATCCTCTATGCAAAGTCTGGGCGCCCGAAGATCTTAAACGAATTCGAGACACGCTGAGTCCGTGGCGCGCATCATTTTTTTATTTCCCGCCCAAAATTTGTCCCTATAGAATTGACTTATTTTCATTTTCGCATAACATTTCCTCGTTACCATACTTCAATGTCACTTCAAAATGAACGCACCACGAGGTTTTGAAAGGCTCCTTTCCAGGCTTGACATTGAATAGAGTCACCTACTGGTGCAACAGAGTGTATAAAGAGGGTAAAAACGAGCTCGTGGATCCAAGCCAAATCGCTGCCCAGGATCAAGCACGGTCACATCTCGCTCGGCCGGATAGGGTTAACACGCGTTCTCAGGGTTTTGTATTGCTTTAGCAGGGCGATATCTTCATGCATGCAGCTACGTTTTTTTGGGCTTGACTGATATGACATCCGTCCTTCAAGGATTAGGATTGAACAATAGGGTTAAGTGGTTGACGACGGTAGGTGAAAATGTGGACGTGTTACAAACATTTCCCTAGTTCTAATTGGTGACTGTAACACGAGCCTTCGGCTTAGGGACCCAATCGCATAAATTCGGGAATTCTTGTCACATACTCGCAAAATATCAAGAGCAACTAGTGCGCGGATCTGTCTGTCTGTCCGTCAGTGGCCACGCTTTTCGGCCTTCAGATTGTCCACTAAAATGTTCAAATCATTAATCCAATTACAGGTTTTGACGGAGGACCAATGATATGACTCTATTAGCAAAGACAGAGACTACAGACACAGCCTGATGTTGAAGTTCGGGAGCAGGTTGTGTCATATATCTAGGGATAGGTGAGTTATCGACACAACTAACACAATCTGAGCACAATTTTCACAATATGGACACAATCTGCCTTTTTCTGGTACAGATGATATCACCACATCGGCACATAGATCAGACCTCAGCTGTAAGAATGAAGGTCCTTGGGCTCATAATTTCTATTTTACGACACATTTGGCAGCATTTTCAACTAAAAACACGAATTTAAGATGACACAGAAGCGTCACACGCACACAAATATGAAGATGAAGTGGGGATGTACTAATTTAATCAGTTACATT
Source organism: Nothophytophthora sp. Chile5 (assembly GCA_001712635.2). NCBI lineage: Eukaryota > Oomycota > Peronosporomycetes > Peronosporales > Peronosporaceae > Nothophytophthora > Nothophytophthora sp. Chile5. Next base: position 2,996 of record MBAC02001059.1, read on the forward strand.
CCGGCCACTTAGTACACGGTGACATCCTTTCATCCGCATCATGGGGGTTCAGATGAAGCTGCCAACGTATATCAAGCGTGCATATATTCAAAAGGCGCTTATTCGATTCTCTCTTTCACTGAAGACATCAACGCCTTGCACAGGTAGCGGAAACGGCAGAAGTCGACTTGTTTCGGGGTATCGAAGTGGTGGTGGGCATAGGCTTCTAGGAAGGTCAGTACATGGACGCCGCAGTCGAAGTCGTTGTCTTGGACGAACTTCAGGTTCACCTGTCGCTTCCATCGCCGTTTCTGATTCAATAGCGGCCGGAACAACTTCTCGAACACGTTGTACACCTGCGAATAGTTATGACCATTCTGTCTCGGGTCCATTACTGTGTATACGTACTCATCCAAGTCCACGCCGAGTGCACACCAATGTTCGCCATTTCCATTCCCATGGAGCCAAATGACAGCTAGCACTCGCCCCCTGCCATGCCAGTCCAGCTCGGCCTGCTCCAGGATTGATTTTCTCCCCTCCCAGGTGATCTCGCCCATCAACTGCACCGGACACACCTGCGTTCTGAGTGGCCTCGGCAGACAGCTCGCTTCGTCTTCAATCATTGTCAGGATTGATTCCATGCAGTTAGCATCCAGCCTGTGATCTTTTACAAAAGCTCAGCAAAGATCTTTGCCCGGGATCGAAGGTCGATGCGCGAAACTACGCACACTGCGTCAGCCGTTGAGAAGTCCGCTCCATCTTCAAATGGTCCACTTGCCCCCGACGTCTCGAGTTTTAACTCTCCTTGCCCACTGTATTGTCGCCTCTGCCTCCGCTAAGAAGCGCATGAAGTGATGCCACAACTCCATGTGGCCGAGTTGCGTTGCGGCTAGTCCTAGGTCTCTCCGGGATAACCAGCGCTAAAACTTGAGAATGATGTTTTCTACCGGAAGAACATCTCCAGTTTGAGATTTGAACCGGTTTCGACAGAGAACTACTTTCGCTTTGCACGTCTGGATCCACTCGAGTGACAGCATCTCCATGATTTCATTTGCGTCACTGATAGGGGAGGGCCGAGAATCTCGCTCAGTTTGCTCACGTAGATTATCGTTGGCCATAGCCATGCATAAGCTGGGGAGTCTGGGTGGGAGAATCCATGCCAACGTCAACTCGTAGAGAGCGTAGAAACCTCGCTGATCCGCAAAACGTGATACGTCCGGCTAAGTGTGGTACCAGCGTCGCCAACGTTGGTTTGGAAAGATCAATGTTTCCCAAAACCTCGTCTCGGTGCTTTAAGACGTCGCTGATTTTGTGACGCCGAGCAGTTGTGCGTTGTTTGGCTGTGATGGTTGGTCGACCTGGTGGCTTAGTGGTGGTCCCAACAATCCACGACACATGCTGTGTATGACGCTGCTCCGAGGGAAGTTCATCACACCTTTCCACGAGAGATGGAATTGCCTTCTGGGAGGTCGGATTGGAAGTATCCGATGCATTTGTGTTCACGCATTCAATGCCACCTTCGGCACAATCTTGACTGATCTCTCCGCCATCCTGAAGTGCATCGGATTCAGCGTCGGACGGCTCGTAGTCGACGAGATCGATCACAGTCGACACGGTCCGTTGTAAAATTTGGGGGGATAGCGCCTCCGACGCGTTTGGTTCAGGTGACCTTGTTTTCAGTGAAGTCACCAGCTCCATACATTGGGGTCTTTCCATCACCTGTGCTGGCGGGCATTCTACTTCCAGGAGATCACCGCCAGCGTCGTGGCCGTCACCTGGGGGACTGAGAGGTCCGGCATCCCCAGATGAAGCTTCTGTTTACACATCCACCCCCTCGCTTACAACTTGCGGACGCACCACTTGGTCCAGAGCCTCCATAGCCTCCTCGTATTTCCCCTGGACGAAGGCCAATTCCAAGTCGTCCAGCGCGCGGCGTATTTGACGAAAGTGAGGCGTCCCGACGCGAGCTACAACCGTCGCTATCCGCTTGCCGGCCGTCAGAGCCTCGCTGTATTTCTGCCCCTGACTCAAAACGCACTTTGGCGACGAGCGGCGATACAGGATTTCCGAGTAGCCAGCCATCTCGTGGGGGATCCGTCGAAACTTCCGCAGCATAGTGTCCGACTTGAGACTCCATCTCGGGTCAAGAAAGGATACGGGAATCACGGAATCCTTTGCTTGAACTCTCCGCATGTACATCACGTGTCTGCAAGGCAGCAAATGGGTCACGCCAAGCATGCAGAACCCCTTCCACAGCTTAGTATCGACTTGACAGGTTGTATATGCGCTCGCAACCGTGAACACGTCATCGCCATCGTCGTGGACATCGTAGTACGTTCCTGCCATTATTGCGTGGTCGTACTCCCTTTTCGCGATATCGAAAGCGTGGGAACTAATCAGCTGTGCAAGAGTCACCAACTCGCGATTGACCTCGTGCGTGCTGTTATACACACGACCGACTTGAAACATTTGGCGCAGGAACTTGTTCTTTTTCACCTTGGCCCAGAAGATGACGTTCACCACGGTCGCGTCGAGATCCGTGTGCCGATCTACGATGTCCTTGAGCTTTTGCCAGGACGATTTGAGCCTGCGCAAAGTAAATAATGAGTCCCCAGCATTCAAATAACCAGCACCGAAATGAAAAGCACCTCAACAAACCTGTTATTTGTGGTATTGCCTAGTGTGGTCACGCCGTCTCGGAGGAAGGTTGCCCACATGGAGCGACAAACTTTCCAGTTTTTGACCCAGTAAATCCAGAATGGATGGAGTGCTTCATCAGACTCTTCATCAGTCGATTCCATCACTCCAAGCATCTTCTTGATGTGCTTCTCTTCGAGATCATATTGGTCGTCGTCGGAGGAGAAAACAATCTTGGTACACGCCGTCTTGAGTCGGTCGCGCTGCAGAGGAGTAAACTCGTAGTCTCCACAAGCAACCTTCCCGGTCAGGTACTTGACTGCGTGGAATTGACACAGCAACACTCGAGCACATGGGAATTCGGACTTGAGTACGGCGATCTCTGTGAAGTCTTTGTCCACTACAAACCATTGAACCTTGCTAAATGCGGGGTTGCACTTCTTGAACTGTAGAATAGCGTGACGCAGTGTGTCCGCACGCTCGTCCAGCATTAATGCATGCTGCATGAGGTGCAAAACATGTATAGTACATAGTGGGATCAGCTAAAGAATGTACAATTTCATTACAATCTAATACAATCTGACATCATCTGATACAATACAATACAATCTCGTACCTGAACGTGCTGTCCGCGGCCAAATGTATCATGCACCATGAAGGAAAACAGCTTGTAAAACGCTGAATTGGTGCCGCGAGTGGCGTCTACGAGAAGCACCTCAGGAAACGAGTCGAAGAGTGCTCGCATGTGTGCACTCTGGATCGTAATGCACTTCGCCACGGACTGCAACAACGAATACATCGGAGGTTAGTTCGATTCATTGATGTTCCAACATCCCCGTCTCTGAGAGGCGCGTACCTCGCCTTCAACGTTATCCAAGACAACGTTCGCTACGCTCCCAGGCTCCTCGCTACAAAAGAGATCCAGCGTCTGCGCAATCCGATCAGCCACCGTGATGTCTCCTTCTTCCCTCTGGAGCTTGGCTAGCAGGTTGTGGATGTCTCGCATGTTGGGTTCTTGATCAGTATGCTCCCATACATGGCGGAGGATTTGTTTCCTCGAGACAGCAGGTTAACCATCTGTAGTGCCGGCTCGTCCAGATTGCAACGGTTCTCGGGATAGCGTCGGTAGGCTCCAGCATCGAGGGGATGGTTGTGCACGGACGTGTGCTTGGACACCGAGAGGAGGTATCGAGAGCCCGTGCGCTTCAACAGCACATTCAACTACGGGAATGAAATAGGGAAATTAGTGAGATAACAGAGACCGAACCTCCAAATTCATTCGAAAGCACAAACCTTTGCAGGACAGCTGACGGACCGCACTGTCCTCTGCGACCGTTTGCCAGTGCTCCGGTTTCGATGTTCCCCTGCATGCGTGCACTGATATTCAGCCAAGTAGAACGGGAAGGACGGGTCCAAGAGCAGTTCTCTGTCTAGAGGGACACCATTGTTGTCGCCATTGCGGAGATAGCGATCACGAACGATCTGGTTTCGGCTTTGAGGTGTCGTGGAGGTACGGCGCGCATACAGCTTCAATAAAATCACGTAAAAAGATTAAATGAGTATGGATCTGAAATGAGACGATCGCCACACGCCATAGAATCGCAAGACGAACCTGGTATGTCTGAGCGCAGTAGTCTTTGAAGTGCTCGTCGAATTCGGCCCACAAGCCGTACGTCCGTCCACGGAGATTCTCTGCGGTATGGTCTTGATGACTTGAGCCGGACGACGCACCGTGGTCCCTACCGCTGGCATCTTGCTCACTCTCTCCAGCGCTGCTCTCCTCTTGCGAGTCGCCCCGAGAGCAACGTCTGCGTTTACGCTTCTCGCCGCGACGTGCCATCGTTTCTGCCAGACGCGCGCCAAATCTTGAATGAACGCCAGTTTGTTTGAAAAGGGAGGACTTTACCCAATTAGAGGCCTGTTGCTGAGTGAACCCACCCAGATAGTGGACGGTTGGACGCTAGCACACCACTCCTTTCATGGGAAGTCTCTAATGTTGCGTGAAGGTTGCACGACTATAATATCCTCTAGAAAACTGTTTTTGAAAAATACAACATTTTGTACAGAGCGATGGTCCCTCAAGGACCAGTAGTAAATCACCTATCCCTAGCGGTTCTTTGTTCCCAGGGTTAGAGCTCGTAGGTTGTGTCTGTAGTTACTCTCATTTGCAAAGTGCTGATAAACGTGGCAGTAATCCAGTATATTGTCTCTGCGACATGCAACGTTTTACAGGTACCGCAATGTTTTGTGGGTGCTGTCAAAATATTTGGCAGTGCATGCTATGAAGCTGGCAAGCACTTGATGACTCAAAGGGAAGTTGTAGGTTAGTGCAAATACACTACAATGCTTACAACTCCGTTTCAGATTAAGAGCACGAAATTAAAAATACTGGTGCGCTTTGTGGCATTTTCCTACAAAACAAGGTGAATCCAATATCAAAAGACGTGCACAGACTCCATCTTTAATTCGATGTACTCACCGCCACAATGCACCAAAAATTGGCGCAAAGGCGATTGGTTGAGTGGCGTTGGCGTCTAGCCGGTGCATTGGACAGGATAGCACACAGCATATTTCGCCCACCCCGAGACACTCCCACACTCACAGTACCATGGACACTCCTACCACCAGCTGCACGAAAAACCTGACGGACGAAGAGCGGCAGTAAGTAGTCGCCAGCTTGCTGCTCGACCGACGGAAAGCTGAAGTGAGGCACTCCAGCTGCTGTTGCCGCCGCCCATGACCTTCACCCAAGCACTGTTTCCTGAGTTTGGGCAAGGGCGAAGATAAAGCCGCGTGTACCGGCAACTTTGCCGTACCATCTCGCAAGCATCTGGCGGGACGGCGCCCAAATTACCACAATCCATCCCTCGAACGCCTGCACAATGTCGACTTGGCTATGCGCTCGACAGTACGCTCCGCTGCAGCCGCATGCGGGACGTCGTCGACAACACTGTACCGGGAACGGAAAAGGTCGCCTCCTTTCGCACACCAGCGTCGCAAAGCCAATCCTGTCGGACGAGAGCAAGGCTGCTCGCTTGCTGTTTTCCTTATCGCACATCAACCTACCGACGCTGCTATTCGACGACATACTCCCCACGGTACACGTCGATGAAACGATCTTCTACGTAACTCAGCTGACAAGAAGGTTTCAGCTGTTCCCTGACGAGTCGGCCCCGGTGCGAAAGATGCGGATCAGGCGCTACATCACGCGCGTAATATCCTTGGACGCTGTCGGCCGTCCTCGCTTTGACTCGAACACTCAGCAACAATTTGACAGAAAATTGTGCATCTGGACCTTTGTGCAGTGTGTGCCAACTCAGCGCTCCTCATCGCGGCGTCCTACAGGCACCGTCGTCACCAATACGATCTCCGTGATAAAGAATACCTACCGCGACATGCTCACGACGAAACTCTTGCCAGCACTGAGCACTCGCTGGCCTGCTTCGACAGATGATAAGTTGATCGTCGTTCAGCAGGACAACGCGCCCACAAACATTGGCGCTGACGACCCTGGGTAATGGATGCTGCTGCTCGGTGTGTTCGGCGCGTGGCTCTGCGAAATCAGCTGCCAAATAGCCCGGATCTCAACGTGCTGGATCTCGGGCTATTCAAGGCGATCCAATCACTCCAACTACAGGCCGCGTCACACGAAAAAGGCACGGCTTGAGCGGGAGGAACGACTCCCCATGTCGATCCGTTGTTCAGGTCGTGCACAGCAGATACTCACTCAACCAGCTGTTTTGTAGGCACTCTATTTTACATAAGCCAAGTATAAATTTTGTGCTCTCATTTTGAAACAGAGTCTATGGTGGGATCGTGCTCTCAATCTGAAACGGAGTAGTACATGACATGTGATACATTGTTTTGTTGTCAATCGATCGGAATAAATACTATTTTATATTACAGATACGATAAAAATTAGTCTGCATGACGCTGCAGATAATTTGCATAAATATTATGTGTGCATGTAACGGGGTACGCTCATGTACATCTCTTCCAGTTCAAGTTCACTGAGACCAAATCCAGTTTGACAAAGAACAAGTCCAAATGCACGCAGCCAATATTCAATGAAGAAAGAACGAAGTCAAATTCATTGGGCAAGTACCGTCAAACTGTGTAAACTAATAACTCAAAAAGGTGCAATGCTCTTGCCTTGCAGTGCGAGGTTTTAGCACCCCACGGCATGTCCTCCAAGTCCGTCACCTTCACGTGAACGGAGAGCATCTGGCGATAACATGAAGAACACATCCTTGTGGAACCACTCATGGAACTATGTTTGCACAGTTTGCAGCAGAAAACGCTGGCGGTGAGTTTTCACTGTCATTCCTGGAGGCACAGCAATGACCTCAGTGCGTTTCACGGTCACGAGGCCCTTCACTGCCGATTTGAACGCCGAGAGTACATTCTCGATAGGGTTTAACATCGGCGACCGTGGTCCCAGTCGTAGCCTCCGCAAAGTCAGACTCTCCAACGACCACCTCTGCACGCGAGTGGCACGGATCATTGTCCAGGACGACGACAACGTTGCTCACATCCTCGAATTTCCGCAGCGTATTCTAAATGAACTCCTTGGAGTGGACGTGCTGTTACTCCCAAGCTTTGTCTTGCTGTGCACAACCCCACCCTTCCGATGCACGCAATAACCTGTAGGTTTGTCCTTCACCTGCGAGCACTTTCTTGACAGCACGGCGTCCACATGGACTACGACTACGTGTGCGAAACGACCAGATATTAAAATTCGTCTCATCCATGCAGATAGTGGACTTTTCAATCGCCTGTAGGTGCTGCAGGCAAATGAGATATTCCCTGCGTTTGAGCTTGTTCATGTTGGTGTTCATGTACTGCGGTTCTATGTGAAATTGTTCAATCGTAGTGAGTCTGGCATCCAGATGGTTCTTGATGACTTGCGGGTAGCGTCCGAGGATACTAGACGATCGATATCTGAAATAGTGGTGCCGATATTTCAGGCATCTAATTTAACTTTAATTGAACCAGCCCAAATTTGGCGGCTGAAATAGCGCCACTATTTCGCAGTAGAGAGTGACAGCAAAGTTATTGAGGTGGATGCGTTTCCTGAATTTTCCTTACAGACTACAATTTGTATACAGCGTAGTGGCCAGACATATGTCCAGACCATCAATACGTCTGACACAGATATGGCTGTGGGAACTGTGGTTCCAGTCGCTATTTCCATTTAGCATCACCGTTTTATTCTACCGGTGTGACTGGCGGATAGCCACCGCTGTGGACACTTTTAAACTTTAAATTCCCTGGAACGTGTTATACCAATATCAGAAAATGTATCATATTAGAGCACGCTTAGTGACTTTTACTCAGTGCTAGCTCGAATAATTGCCCATAGCATCGTGTGGTGAAGCAGGTGACGACAATATGTGGTCGATCGCTTTTTGGGTTGCCGCAGGAGAAGAGATCGGGTTGGACCTCCGGCCCATCATCCGATGCCCCACTCTCGACGGTATCGTGCGGTATACTGGTATGCCGCTTATGTCGAGGGTACGCCATTTACGTCGAGGGTGCACTGGAGTTACATGAGTATCGATCCCTGGACATCGAACGCCTGAGCATCGATCCCCTGAGCGTCGATTCCCAGAACATCAAGTGCCGAACGTCGAGGTAAGGATGAAAATCGGGAGGTCCATCCTGCCACTTGGGACATTCCGGAACGTTCCGGCAAGGTAAGGTCATCAATGATGAGTGGCTGCGAAGATCGCCACATCGTTGGGTACATGGACAAATTGACAGGCAGGCTTAACTCAGTCACACATCACCCTCTTCGAACACAAGTGGTCCTCTCTCAGCGCTCTCTCTCCTCCTCGCTTCCGCAGCGAACTTGGAAAAGAGACTACACGCACCAAAGCGGTCGTACTTCGGTCTATAAACACCCCCGGCGACCGCGTGAAGATCATCCGCGCGGACGCCACACAGTCTCAAGGTTCCACACAACACAAGATGCGCTCATCGCCCTCCGGAATTACGCTAGCCAAGTTCTGGGAATCAAACTCGCCCGCGGCCACGACCGGCCGTGGGGCAGAAGCTTGTGTGTCGACCGATCGCCCTTAATCTTGGGACGCCCGCTCCACCACAGATAAGCATTTTTTGCAATCGAAAATGAGCAAGATGTGTTTTGCTTATTTGATTCCCCCTAACACATGCAGTGGTTCAGGGGCTGAGCCAGCCCTCAGAACTGAGGGGGCCATGCTGTATTGAATTAATTATTGGTTTACAAAGCAACACGACCCTGTGCCGTGCTACTAAACGCATCAATAATGGCGTCTTTGCCGACACCATTCGTCAAGTCGCGTTCCAATGCTAGCACCAGCAAATTCGATTACCACTCACGACCAAGGGTTGTTCGCAGACGTGCTTCAATTCTCTCCATCGTTGAGAAAGAGTGTTCAGTGCTTGAAGTTGAGGCGAGCAGCACACAAACCAGGCAGACGAATCGATATAGCGATAGGAAGATAGTGTTCGACCATTGCAATGCTGAGATCCTCAGTCATCGTGCGGCCAGAAAAGCGGTGGCCTATTCGTGTCAGTTGGCCGAAGCGTTTTGCCTTGCTGCGCAAACTTGCAGTCTTGTCGGTGAAATCATCGGCGTAGTAAGCAGTAGCAATACGAGTGATATCGTCTGCATTCCATCGTTTGAAAGCACATTTTGGTCTTACGCCCCCACACAACTCCACCAACTGAAGCATATCACCGGAAAAACGGAACTGCAACTCCGAGACGACATCGTTAAGAATCGCCATGCAAATGTCATTCCGATACTGATCTTCCTGCGTTGAACGTGGGTTGCTGCGCGAAGTGTCATATCCAAGAACACCAGGTCTGTCTCTCCCTCGGCAGCGTGAACCACGTCTCGCCCACGAATCACTTTTTCTAGGAGCCAGCGGTTCATCACCCTCCGAAGTGATGTTTCACAAAACTGGAAAGGTCGTCCCCAGGTTGAGTCAAAACTCACTTCATCGTTGTCGTCCAACGCATTTGTATGAAATCGGTAGCCACTTGCTCGTCGAGACGAGCAGCAGAAGCAATATTCACGTTCTTCCTTTGAAGATACATTGATTAGCTTTCTCCAGTACGACAATCAGCACCTCAACGTGAAAAACAATGCTGAAAGTCTACATTCAGTCAAGGATATCGAACGTCTTGGCCATTTTCTCTGCGTTCGCGCCATTGACTGAGATTTCGTTCAAAACATTGGAGATCGGGAACCAGAGTCACTAAATCTGAAGGAGAGAACGCACTCGACAGTTCCACCGTGATGTGCTAAGCGATTCAGTAGACAAAGGCTGATTCAATCCTTTTCCAGTTTCCAAGTTGACATCTTTCAATGATTGCTCTTTTTCTTCGGCGGTTACGCTTGCATGACGCACTGCAAGTGATGTGCACACTTTGCACAGTATCCAAGCACCCCACAACTGATACCATTGTCACTGTGACCACCACCAGGTTAAGACGGTGAGCAAAGCAATGGATGAAGTATGCGTCTGGGCACACGGCTCGAACTCGTTGCTGGAGACCATTGAAGCCTCCAGCCATGTTAGCCGCGCCATCGTAGCCTTGGCCTCGGCACCGAGATAGACGCAACCCCCCATATCGTCAGCTGGGATTCCAGACAGCTGAAAAGTGTAGTGGCGCTAGTATCTTCGACGCGTACAGTCCCCAGAACCTCTCCATTATTCGAACAGTCAACCAACAAACAAAACGAATCACAATAGCCATTTGTTCCGGCTTCGTCTCACAGCTCGCTTCAACAACCAGCAGTGCAAAGTATCCATCACCGAGTTTATTAGCCAGGACGTGCTGTCGAATAGCATCGGCAGCACACCGCATGATATGCCGTTGAACAGAAGAGGAAGCGTACTTGACATTGCATCCAGCTGCAGCCATCCGACGGGAGAACTCTGGGACTTGACCAACTGTAAATCTTGCCACTTCGAGAAAAACATATCTCGGTTCATCGACTCTTATCTTTCGTCATGCCCATGGAAGGGCAAGCCGTGGCGAGCGAGAAATGAACACATCTCCAAAATGGGTTTGATTCGCTGTCTACTCTGATGCTGCTCATTGCCGCTGTGTTGTTCAAGTACCAGACTGACACATTGGTCGGCCGACATCAGGTTGTTGAGCGCAATTTTGTGGTTTAAACACCGGTCACCAAGGTGTTTCATAAAGTCACTACTTGACATTGCCTTTTTCTAGTTGCAGTACCCGACGACAGGCTGTGCAAACACTGACAATTTGTCCTCCAAGGTCATGGTCTCTCTGCAAAGATAACAGCAAAAGCAGAAGGCAGACTTTGTCTTGGGCGAGTGTCCAAGCGATGTGCAGCGCTCAAACTAAGTATGCTGGAACGATCGCGAGCGCTGTCCAAATACACGGGGCTGGTAACGTCTTGATGCGGTTGAAAGAACCACGGGTGGGTATAAACACGTAGTACCTGCCGCAATAGCTCAGGACTGACGGACAACTGCTTGATACGGAACAGATTGGGCGATTGATAGGATGTATCAGTTTTCAAAGTCAGCAATACTGCGTTCGACGTGTCCTCCGGTACACCGCTGCGCGAGCACCATTCTAAACACCCAGCCTTGCACTGGTCAACGAGAGTAGCTGCAATAGGAACGGGTATATTCGCAGCAGCATCGCTTTCAGCAGCTAGATGGCGAGGTTTCTTCGAGAAAATATGGTTATTGAAGCTGTTTTCAGTCGCTTGGGCGCCATTCTCGAGAGAACAGTAATGGCCAAGCGGTGCCTCCGTCGAGCAGCGTTTATTCCTGTTAGGAGAAGCGAAACCCAAAGTTGCAACCAGTGGTCAGTTGTGAAGCCTCATGCCCTATCGTCGCGTGGAGCACGCCTGGTAGTGGCATTGCTTCTATTTCGATACAAAACATCCTTCTAAAAATCTGGGGGCGGTGTCCCGTCTTGTATATAGATCCGCCCCTGCCGTGGTTTGACGCTCTGAAGTCTCGCCGCCAGCCTCACGCTGCCATCCCTCACCCTTCTTCTCCTCGTTGTCCGCTGTCTTCTCCTACAACCGCAGCGATGTCAGCATGCAATACACAGTAGCCATTATTCCATTACAGTTTGATCAATTCAGTAATTTACATAACTGCTCAGACTAGGTTTTGTAAATTTGGTGGTGGAGACTTGGTGCCATCCAAACGCCTTAGACAATCGGGAAGGAAGGAACCAACGCAGCATGTCGTTCTTTGGATTCGGGAAGAGCAAGGAGCCGGAGGCGCCGGCGTCGTCTCCGTCGGACTCGTACACGTATGAGGAGCCCTCCTACGACTACGGCTCGGCATCGGCTTTCGACTCGTCGTCGCCTTCGCGCGGGCCGCCCTCCGCGGGTCCGTCCGCTGGCGCCGCCGAGATGCAGCAGATGATCATGGAGGAGCAGCAGCGCGCGCTGATCCAGCAGGCCATTTCCAAGATCACGGCCCTGGCGTGGGACAAGTGCAGCGCCAGCAAGCCCGAGTCGGAGCTCTCCTCCAAGGAGAAGGACTGCATCAAGAACGTGACGTTGGCTTACCTGGACACCAGCATGTTCGTCGTGCACCGCCTCAACAAGTCCGGCAGCGCCTAAGCAATTCGTTTCGGGCCAAGAGATAGACACGAAGCAGATAAGCAGGCTCATAGCAAGGAAGCTGGGATGTGGGGTAGTATATCACATGCAGTCTAGTTTATTTTGGCCTCTTTGGCTATGGTGCGCGTCGTATCGTATCTGCTGCGGAGCGGTGGTCTCAACTTGCAGGATGCGGCGACAGTGCGCTACTTCTGTACACAAACAGCGGCACGTTACCATATGGACCAGCGTCGTGGCGTTCGGTGGGTGTGAGCCCGCGGATGCCCCACGTGTTGCAGATGATGCGCACGTCCCTGCCCTTCTGGCTCAGCAACTTCGTGAATTTGGGCGTCAGCTCGTCGAGCGCTTCGGGGAGCAGGTAGGTGACGATGACCGTGGCGTCTGAGAGATCTTCCTCCCGTAGATCGCCGTGCGAGACGCTCACGAGCTCCTGAAGCCCGTCGACCGCGATTAGCTGGCGGAAGCGCTCGATCAGGAACTCCTCGATCTCCACGCCGCGGGCTCGAGCACCGAAGCGCTTGGCGGCCTCGATGCAGATGCGGCCGTCGCCACAGCCCAAGTCGATCAGAACCTGCCAGACCCAGGTACATGTGAGCTCTCTAGACGTGACAACAGCCCAAAAGGCAGTGCAATCCATCGTTCTCACATCGTCGGAGGTCACGTTGGCAATGGCCACGATCTTGGACACCACGTCGCGGTCGCTTTGGCAAGGTGGGGCCAGCGAGTCGCCCTCCATCCACATGAAGGCACCGGGGTTCTGATCGTCCTCCTCCTCCTCCTCGTCCGGCGCCTGGAAGTACACGGGCTTGGGCTCGCTCTGCTCCAACGTCGCCATGATGGTCGGCTGTGTTCGGTAATGCGCGTCATCCCAGCCAGCCAAGCGCTTAGAACCTGTAGGACCATATACCCTTCAAAACACGATCGCATAATTAACTAAGGAAGCGACTGCCATCTGTTTCCTGATACCCTTGAAAGTAAATACATCCCTGCTCTATTACTAGCCAGTGGGCTCCTTCATGTTTGCCGTTGGCGCTGGCGGCGGTTGAAGCGGCAACACCAAAGCCGCCGACGAGGGCGACGAAGCGGCCGCGGAGAAGAGCGAGATCTGCTGCAGCTGGTCCACGGAGCTCCTCCTCGCGCGCGTCAGCTGCTGCAGAGCCGCCTGCAGATCGTCCTCCTCGGTGCTGGCCTGCGCGAGTGCCAGCTTCACGGCGGCGCACTGGCGTTCCACCGTTCGGAGCGCGTGGCGTCGTGCGTCCAGCTCCGCTTTGGCCACTGCCGCCGTCACTTTCGTGTCAGCCAACTCCTTTTGCAGCCGATGCACGTCCTTCTCCGCGTACCTCGACGGAGACGTGGGGACGCCGCTGCCATCCTTATCGTCGCTGTTGCTCCGCCGCAGCAGGTTGCGCAAGGCGGAGGCCACGCGCGCCTTCTGCTGTTGCTGGCGTTGCAGCTGCAAATTCTTGAAGTGTTCGGCATCCTGGATCTGCTGCTCGGTAGTGTAGGTCTCGGCGATGGCCCGGTCGCGGTCCTGTAGCAGTTTGATGATGCGGCGTTCCAGCAGCGCGATCTGCTCGCAGTTCTCGTCGCGCTCGTCCTGCAAGGCCAGCAGCTTCTCGTCCAGCGCGCCCCAGTCCCGCCGCGCGAGCGACAGCAGGTCCCACGCCGCCTCCAAGTCGCCTTCCGCCTCGGCCAGCGCGAGCTGCGCACTGACGGAGCTCGCGAACCGCGACCGCCGCTCCTCCCGCACCACCTCAGAGCTCCCGTCGTCGACGGCACACACGTCCCCTCGCCCTTCGCTCGTGACGTCGTCCGCTGCGAAAGCCTCAGCAGGCAGAGACGTCAACTCCTCGGGCGACGCCGCGAGCAGCCACTGCACGAACGGCTCGAAGACCGCGAGCGCTTCCGTCGGCGCAGGCGGCAGATCGTGCTCAGAGAGCATTCTTGCGCATATGACCGAGCCCGCCACCTCCGGAGTCTGGGCCCATTCGCGCATCAAGCCCATAAATAGCCGCCTCCTTCACCAGCCCAGAAACGCCAGCCTCCCAGCTCCTCTATGCCCCCAACAGCCTCGCGCTATTTTTATTGTTTCTCATTCTCGCAACGCTGCTTCAACCTTCGTCTAGCGGTTGAAGCGGTGCAATGGCGGCTGCTGGAGCTCGCGCAATCGGTGGCTATCGCTATCCTCGCTCTCCCCTTCGTCGAGAGCCTCTCCCTCCTCCTCAAACTCGCCGTCGTCCTCCTCCTCGAGTGTGCTCCCAGTCAGCAGGTTGCCGTAGTGCTGACGCAGCAGCGTCCGGATTGCGTTCGCGTCATCCACACGCCCCAGGTTCGTGTAGGCGTTGAGCGCCGACTTGAGCATGATGCGGCGCTTCAGTACACGCTTCCGTTCGCCATCCCGCGTCGCGAAGTCTTCAAAGAGGACGACGACCTCTTCGTACCGCCCCAGACGGAAGTTGGAGGTCATACCGATCTCCGTGACGGCGATGCCGAGCGGAATGTGCTTGTTCAGACGCAGCGCGCGCACCATGTCGGCCACGCGCTCCAGGTCTTCCACGAGCCCCAACTTGCAGTAGAACACCACCACCTGCTCCAGCGCCGCGTACTTGATCGGCATGCCCCGGTCTAGCGCGTACACGATGAGGCCGTCCACCAGATCCGCGCGCTCGATGCGGATACCGGCCACGATGGCTTCGCACAGTGCGAAGGGGTTCCACTGCAACACGTGGGAATACCGCGCGAAGAGTTCGCGCAGGTCTGCCGCCGATCTCACCGGCATCACCACATCTTCCTGCTTCTTTGCCTTAGCAGCACCGTCGCCACTGGCAGGCAGCGGCTCCAGGAGCAGCGCGCGCATCAGGGGGAAGATACTGTGGTGGCTAGCGGCGATGTTGTGCTGCTCCATGATCTCCAGCAGTTCGCTCGCCATGCGCAGTCGTTTGTTGCGGGTTTCGGCTGAAGCGTTCGTGACGCTCTTGCGCAGCAGATACTTGGAGACGCGCTCCTTGAGCCCTTGACTGGCCTTGTGCGACGCCATGAGATTGCGGTACATTTCCATCAGCATCCCGTGCTCCCCCAGAGCGCCTAACTGCTGCAGACAGATCTCCAAGCGGAACTCCGTGAAGGTCGACATGGTCGCGTCTGGCGGGTGGCAGTAGAACGCCATCGCGCGAGCGCCTTCGCCACGCGCTGCTGCGGTCATTATGATCATGGGCAGCAGCGACAGTGGGACCGTCTCGCCCGGAAGTCTGCACACGATCTCCTCGCAGAGCTCCAGCACTTTCTCAAAGTCGGTGAACGACTCGTCGTGCAGCAGCGCGTTCAGCACGTGGAAGTAGGCCACTTTGGTCACACACACGCCTTGCCGCTCCATCACGTCCAGCAGCTGCAGCGTCTGAGAGGCGTTGCGCAAGTGTCCGAGAGCCACGAACAGGGATTCGGCCAGGCGCGGCGATAACACGCTGAGTAGTTCCGCGGCCTGCGTTTGCTGTGTCTCGTCCCCGTCTTGAATCGGCGGGAAGAACTTGTCGACGACCTCCTCGAAGCGCTTTTGTCTGTTGAGTGCCATTGCATAGTGCTCGCAGATGACAGACCAGTGCTTGGGCTGCCCCGCGAACTGCGGGAAAGCCTCCTCCCATAGGAACGCGACGGCTTCCACCTCCGCGAAGGCGCCTCGTTGGCGCATGGCGTCCAGCATCCGGTCCAGCTTGGGTGTGGCGGCCTTCAGCTGCCGTCGAGTCCGTTGGAACGCCGACTCGCCCCATACAGTGGCACGCGGATCCTCCAGCTCTTGCGCCAGTTTGGCCATGCTCTCTCGCGCCCTAGAACTCGCGTCCGCTCCCGCTTCTGTTGGCTCCGCAAGAGCCACGGAGGTCTCAGTCGCCTGCTCCTGCTGCTCTGGACCGATGTTGCTCTGGGCGTTGGGAAGATGCTGCGCATGGGGACGCCAGTCGACCGGCGCTGGCCGCAAGTGGCTGGACACAGCATTGCCGCCGTCGCCCGCCGTCTCGTGCAGCGGATAGCGCCGAGCTTCGATCTCTGTGCGCGGCGCCTTGTCGCCCTTCGACGCTTCTTCTTCCGCGTCGCTTTTGCGCACCTCGACCTGCACCTGCACCTGCAGCGGCCGCGTCAGTCGGCGGGCCGCCGCCAGGGAAGAGGACCACGACGAGCGGCGACGCACCACCTCCGCCAGCATCTCGCCACAGGAAGACGGTGGAGAGCACGAAGTGTGTGGTCGATCCGGGCTGCACGCCGGAGATCTTCGCGCAACCTTCGCGCGACCTCACCGCTTGTTAAGCTCGGGCTATTTACCAATCGGCCCTAACTGGCTGATAGCTAGGAAACGGTTGTCAAGTGCAAATCGAACGAAAGAGCATGAATGACCAGTGCAACACGTTGAAGCGCAGCAACCCGTGACGCCACTGTCTGTTGTCTCGATTACCTTGTCTAGGGCGCGCTCTCTTGTCGTTGAGGCCACATCCAGCGCCGCGCCAGACAGCTGCAAGTGTCTACTCTAAGAGGAGGAGGACGCGACGGGGATGCCGTGCATCAGCAGCGTTTGGGCGCTAGTGGCCGACTTCAGCAGATTGTTCTTCTTGGTGGACGAAGCGCGGGGCCGCGACCGCTTCGCTGACTTCTCCGCAATGAAACGCACCCGCTCCGCGCCTTCAGGCTTGCCGATCGCCTCATAGGCGCGTGATGTGGCGGCCACGATGGCCTCGCGATCTTCAGCGTGGCGTACGGAGACCAAGTCGATGGCCTCGAAGAGCTCCGTCATGAACTCCCAGTCCACCTCGCCTTCTGCTGGCGTCTCGAACGTTTTCACGAGCAGGACAGCCAAGCGGGCTTTCAGAGGGCGCTTGCTGCCCGGAACGGCCATCCACTCCCGCAGCGCAGTCTTCACGACCTCCAGGCGCCTGCTGCGACAGCACTCGCGCAGGAACAGCTCCAGCTGGTGCACGTTGGATCGGACGGCAAAGACGTCCTCGTGCTGGGTCAGGGCAGTCCACAGCTCCTCGTCACTCACACTGTCGATGCTTCGGCACAGTGCCGGCAGCACGATCTTCACGACGCCGTTGGTGAAGATCCCCAGCAGTCCCAGCTCTTCGATGTCGTGCAGCAGCGTCACGATGTCAGCCCCACGGTTCTTGGCGCTCAGATAGTCCAGGATGTTGGCCACGTGCGTGTACTGCCAGGGCTTCAGTTCGGGATACGTCTCGCGGACGAGTCCCCAGGCCTCCGTGGGCTTGTCCAGCAGCAACAGCGCATTCACGGCCATGCGCAACCCTGCGTAGTGAAGCGGCGTGCCGTCCTTGACGTGCTCGGCATGCAGCGCCAGCAGCTCCGGCACGCGCTCGCACTCCTGCGCGATCACGGCCGCCGTGATCACGCGCGGGAACATCTGATCGTCGCGCGGGATCAGCCCATCGATGTCCACCATCTCGTCAAACAACTCCAGCACGCTGTGCACGGCGTTCATCTGCCTTTCGAACTTCTCCGGGTGCTTCTCCTGCTGGCGAATTCGAGCCAAACACGCGATGTAGTTGTCTGTGGGCGTCGTGAACTTCCCAGCGGAGTCCTTGGCGTTGTGCTGGGGCTGGCGCGGCGAGCGCTCCTTGCTGAGGAAGTAGACATTGTCGTAGGCGCGAATGGCGCGCGAGTAGTCGCTGGCGCGCAGCTTGAAGCCTTTGAGACGCATCTCCTCCACCACCTGCTGCAGCGCGTCCGTGTTGCGTGAGGCACTGACCGCGAACAAGAGCTGTCGGTAGAGAAAAATAGTCGCGGCCAGTCCCTTCTGCCTCACCATCTCGTAGAACTCGAGCACATCCTCGTGACGCCGCTCGTTAACCAGCGCGTGCAGGTATTTGACGTTCATGTTGGCCGTCGGGTAAATCCCGCCCTCCTCCGCGCGCTTGTACGTGGCGAACAGCTTCGGGTGGAAGGAGCTGCCCGCCAACGCATAGGCGCTCATGGCCCACGAGTAGAACATGCGGAAGTGGTGGCTCAGCGTCACCGCTTGCTCGTCTTCCGCTTCGTCCTGACCAGGCAGCACCACGCTCGCGCCATCTTGCGCGCGCTGGGCGAGCTCCTCAGTCAGCTTCTCGCGGTGCTCCACGATGGCGATGGCCAGTTCGTGGTGCTTTGAGATGACCAGGAGCGCCAACGCCTCCTGCTCCGTGGTCTTGGCGAGCATATCGTCGAAGCGTGCCGGCTGGAACTGCGTCTCCAACTCGCCGTCTCCGTGCGCCTCCTTCCGCGCCACCTCGAGCAGCGGACACTGACCTTCGAGTCCCATGGCCGCATACAGCGGCGCGTAGCAGTCCGCAACGCTTTTCACCACCGCTGAGTACGACTTTTGCGCCGCCAGCGACTGCATCCAGAGCTTCTTCTTCTCCATGCCGCGTCGGAACTGCTGCGTCAGCGCCCTCGCATGCTCATCCTCGTCGTCGAGCTCCGCCTCATCGCCAAACTCCCCGCCATTAAGATGGTCTTCGTCCTCGTCGTCCTCGAGATCTTCGTGGCCCTCGAAGGCCGCGGCGATTGCGAAGGACGGCGACTTGGAGCGCTTGGGCTTGCTGCGGCTGTCGATGCCGCTGGGAGGAGCGAAGGACGCGAACCGCTGCTGCAGTAGCGGGTGGCGGACGCTCCACGGCGTGGCTACAGCCGGAGCGGCCGCGGGACGCCGCAGCGCCCGCGCCACATACGCCACGCAGCGTCTTCGCGGCATCAGCATCGTCTGCAGGTGTTGGTGAGACGATCGAGACTGGATGGCAGCCCCTCGTTCATCCAGTCGTGTGATTGGAGGCAGGTCAGTCGCATTTATATCCAATCAATGCGCAGCCCTACGTTAGGGCGGCAAGTTAGGACAAATCGTGGTCCCTTAATAATGCCCTAAATTGTATCATAAATATTTCAGGCCCACTGTATCATTCCTTTTGTCCTAATAAAAGTACCGGCGCTAACTTGTATTCCAATTTGTTTCGGACGATATTCTTGAACACCACGTCAAAAATCCACACCCAGATCGGAACTGCCAGCGTCAAGCTTCAACACCAGACACATCGGGACAAGCGAAGCATGTTGACTACCTGCTTCATTTCCTCCCCGCCTCGGCATCACGCAGAACGGCTCGGATCACCTCGTTGTTCGGAAAGCGCGACGCCAGTCCAACCTTCCGATGCTGCTCGCATATCTCTTGGAAGCGCCCGAGATGAAGGAGACTTCTCAGGTAGCGCTCGAAGAAGTGCGCGTTCAAAGACCTGAAGCCTGACCGGTCCAAACGGGCCAACAATTTCTTCCCCATCGCCGCGTTCTCAGCGAAGTGGCCACGCTGCTCGTTGACATCCATGACCTCGACGAGAGTATTGCACGGCACACGTGGCAGCCGACGCTTAGCGATCTCCCCCACCAGAAGCTCGCACTCGTCGTACCACTGGCGCTTCAGACACTGCTTGAGCAGCAAGTGAATCACGAAGCCCATATCGTGAAGCAACGCGCTGTGCTCCTCCCAGAAGCCAAGCGAACGTTTGATGGCCTCGCGAGGCTTGGGCGTCGATTGCTTCTCGTTGTCATCAAGCAATACTCCAACCAATCTCTGCAGTGACGCGCCATCGGCCCGAACCTGGCGCGCTTCCATAATATCCAGCATCTCCTTGAGAGTCGACGCGACATGATCACTCATGAGCATTCCCCAAAGCACAAAGTTCAGTAGCTCCATCTCGGGCTTCGGGTCTTGATCAAGCTCAGACCCATTGCTGGCGTCGTCGACGAATGCCAGCCACTGACGCACGATGGCCAGCACGACCTCGGGGTGCTGGAGCTGGCAGGCCTTGCGCAGCGCCCGGCGGAAGTGCGTCTGATAGTGCTCCATGCGGCTACGTGGCAAGGTGGCAAAAACCTCAATCGCGCAGTCCGTTCGTTTCAGGTGCAGACTTGTGTTGAAGAGGGCGCTCCAGAGCTTGGGGTGCAGAACATACCCGGCATCCTCGTGCATCAGTCGGGACAAATAGAGCGCGTCCTCCAGCTCGCGCTCACCGCGGTCCTTCTTGTACAGATTGGCCTTGATGGCCTGCTCGTAGCAGTGCAGCGGAATCACATGCGCCGGATGACGCCACAACGTTGTGTCAATCGCACGCCGCGCTAGAGCACCCTCCTTGTCCTTGATGCAGGCGAAAAGCAGCAGCGACATCGCGTTGACGGATCGGCCGACTAGGTCCAAGTTCCGTTCATCGTCTTGTGCGAACCGTAGAAGCTTGCCCCCTCGCTTCATGGCCACAATCGACCGGATGAAGGCGAGACGCGCCGGAGCCCACAGACGCGTGACTCGCTCGAACGCCGTGGGTTCTTCACGGTCTAAGTCACCAGCATCCTCGCCAGATTTTCCAGCACGAAGTGGAGGGGAAGGCGACACAGCATCAGCCGAGACGAGGCGTTCCTGCAACCAAACGCGGCGGTCGCGGTTGTAGTTTTCGAAGAAAGCGATGGCGTGCGAGTGATCACCCATCGCGTTGAAGACCTCCACCAGGTTTGCCACCACCACAGCCTCATTCAGCACCACCACGTTCCTCTCGTTCGCATCCCCATGCTCAGCGGAAGAGCCAGCGACTGGAGAGCCCAGGAACAGCGAGCGTACGTTCCGGCCAGTAGTTCGAAGCGCGAAGACGTCGGCAGGCAGCATCTGCAGCATGGGCAAAGCGCCTGCCCCCTCGTCTCCTTCCCCATCACGATCATTGGCAGCGGCGAGACGCACACCGTCAGTATCCACGACGAATGGACGGCACTGCGAGACGACCTCCCACATAGAGAGGAGTTGAGCCGGGGCCGAGGCCAGCTTCAATTGCTGCGAGAGAGCAGTGAACGCTTTCTTGGCGTGGTAGGCTTGGTCGGGTGGCAGCCCCTCCTGGGCCTCCGGAAACACAGCATCCTTGGGCGGATGTGGGCGCAACGAAGCGTACCATTGCTGCTTGGAGGTTCGCGTAGGGTCATTGAAAGCGGCGGGGTTTCCGCTTGTTGGAGAGGCTCTTTGGGCAGTGTCGACGCCAGAGTTCGCGTCGCTCAGGCCCATCCACGCCACAAAGTCCAGCGCTCGATTCCACAGCACCCGTTGCTGCCTGTGCGGCTGGAGCGAACGTCGCGCCTGCCCAACACCACCCTGCCGACACCTGCGGAGCATTGTCGGGTGGTGTCGGGAAGCACTGGTTGTCAGCAGCGTTGCGAGGGTCAGGGGCAATTTGGGTTTTGGTTTAATCAGTCCCCCCCATAAAAACCATAAATTGGGTTATTTTTCTAGTCCGATATGGGAAGGAGAGACTCAATATACCAAAACCCAACTGCATCATCGCCTTGGTCAGATAGAGCGCGCCCAGCGTGAGGAGGGGAGCTCTCAAAGGCAAACCACCGCCACAGTGGCCAAAGAAGCTTCTCTCATTGAGAGGAGTGCCATTTGTGAGGACCATCACAATATGCCTGGGAGCGCGAGCAGTGCAAATATGACCGCTGCGCGCAGACAGACAATAGCCTGTAGCCGTGCATTTGATAGGAGGCAGGGTATGCATTGCATTAATGTAGCGACTCACTATTGAAACCAAAACATATTGAGGAGCAATTCTTGATGAAAACGCAATGGCGAAGGTGAGCGCGGCCATAACGGAGCATTTGGGCCGAGCAGCTGAACCCAAACAGCAGATCAACGTGGTGCTACACGTCAAGCAGGTCACGGTGTTTGCCATGAAGACAGCTATGTCCCAGTGCAGCGTTGTGTGGTGGCTTTCGGCTCTAGCCAGGAAATGCAGTTCGTCGCGGGCCTGTCGGCCACGCCATGCATCTCTCCCAGCAGCCAAGTCCGCAACACGGAGTTGGTCTCGAGAATCGCTGCGCAAGGGGCTCCGTCTGTGTGCCAAGGCGCTGCGTGTGGTGGTGGCCGCTTGTGCACTTGTGCAGCACGGGGCGAGGTTCCCAGACGGGAGGCGTTGCCGTCTTTTTTTTTTTTTACGAATGTCGAAAGCTTCCATCAGGCGCAGTCTTTTGTATACTCCGCATCTCAGTTTTGTTATCCGGACAATAGTCGGTGTCGCGGAAACAACGGGGGATTTTTTTCGATTAGTGGATTCTACTCTTGAAAAATGTATGCGGCTCGGGGGATCCAAAAATCCCCTCCTTGCTTCCGCCCCATGGGACCGGGCGCAACTTCACGCGGAAACAACGCGGAACCAAACATCTGGGCAATCGCTAGCATCAGAGAGATGCCGTTCTCAAACGTGTTGACGCTCACGAATCGAGCAACCCTCTGTTCCTCCGTTGTTGAATACGGCGTTAATGTGAGAGCTGTTGTCTACGGCCCCAATGTCTCCGAGTTGCGAGGGAGATCTCTTGTTTTACAGTGAAGGGATCCGCAGCTAACTGGCAAGCGAACGCGTGGAGCACATCGGTATGCCATCGCAGCGGCGCGCCAACCAATGCCAATGGCTGCTCGCTACTGGTTATAACGCGAGTGATATCCACGAGTAGGCCACTGGGGAGGCCAATGCAAGTCACTGAATCGTATACGAATATCATCGGGATGGCACACAGCTAGGAGTCCTCTCCACACGAGACACTTTGAATGGACCGCAGCATCCGTATGCCGCAATAAACTGAGTGCATTCATTACAGCTGTTTCCGCACGCTTTGAAGCGGAAACAACCCGAGGATTTACCAATGTGATGCCGCCCCCAGCTAGCGAGTGAGGTGTTCCGCTGCTTGTATTATTTCATATACCGGTATCAAATGGGATTGTATTTTGCTCTTCGAATACCGGTATTGTCATTGTCAGCCGCCTGCCCACATGCACCTACCAAAAGCCTAAAGTTGCGAAATACCGGTAGGAAATTCCGAATAGACAAGCCACGCCCAGTCCACACGCCAGCTTCGTTGCTGCAGAGCAGTGCACACAGGTTACACACAGTCGGAGACTCAACGAGGAGGATGGGCACGGCTGTCATAGAGGGGGCCATCGCTTGGCCCTCGCGATCTGACGACCTCATTCCCTGCTTGCAGGGATCATCGAGCGTGTGCGAAGGGAGCGAAGGCCTTGCCTGCACTGCAGTCTCCTTTCTTCCTGCTTTCCAGCACCAGACAGCCCCGCTTTCTAACACCCCACCATGGTGCGCGTCTTAAACTGCATCTTCTTCCTGGCGGCTTTTGCCGTGGCTGCCACGTGCGCCACGGATGTCGACGACGAGATCTCCAAGATCAAGTCCACCCTGGCCGAGTTGGAGCTGATGAAGGCCGCCGATACCGCCAACAGCGACGCGCTCAAGTTCCTGGAGGCGGCCGCCATGGCTTCGTCGTCCTCGGGCTCCAGCGACTCGTCCGCGACCATCACCACGGACGACTCGGCGAACAGCGAGTACGACATCGAGCCGCAGCCGAGTCGCGAGACGCCCACGCCCACTGTGGAATCCGCCTCATCCAGTGCTAGCGCGAGCAGCAGCGCGTCCGCTGAGCAAGAGGTGGCCACTCCTACGCCGACGACCTCCGCGGCCACCGTTGAGAAGGTGGTGGCCCCCACTGCCTTCGCTGTGGCCTCCGCCATTGCGTACGCCATGCTCTAAGCAGCATCCGACCCCAAGCTGGCACCGACAAGTCCGTCTCACTCTGGTCGCTTGAGCAGCACATGATCTGCTGCATTTTTTTATCCTCCAAGAGTACATTTTGATTTTGACAGACGTCACGTCTTGTTGAGCCATGCTGCGATCTATGGGTGTTGCAGCCCCCCCTCTCCATTTGTCATCTGTGCAAGGGCAAGTTGTTGTAGGCACTGCGCAGCGCAGCGAGGGAGCCGTCGCGACTCAAACATATTGGTAACCTTATCGTAACATTAGCTACGCCAACACGGCCTCATGCCATGTTGTCAGCGATCTTCTGCTCAGTGTTCTCGGTCGGACAGCCAGAGCTGGTATGGCCAGACGACAAGTGACGATGGTGATCTAAAACTAGATTGCCTGGCGGCTATGGTTTGCTGCGATAAAAAAACTCCTTTTGTTCTTCGATTTTACCCAATGAGACTTTGAGCCGATACCTCAGTTTTACGTCTTTGGTCCTTAGGTGTGTTCCATACGCATGGCCATCTAGGCCCCCAAACAAGTACGATTCTTCGCGAATCGTTGGACAACTTGGGCGTATGACGGCTGTCGGACGATTCTCTCGACCTTTTCAGGAGAATACAGTGACCAAAGGTTGAGGCCGGCGGAGAAACGGAAATTTCCGACGGCTCCAAAGAGTAAACCACACTGGCACAACACACAAGCTTCTCTCTTTGCCTAAGATCAATGCATGAAGTAGGGATCATTACTCCTGGTCGAAAAATGCACCGAATAGTAGTCTCTATTTGTACCGTTGTACCGTCATCTTGGGTACACTGTACCAATCACTCCCGGCGCCTTGCTCCCTGCCAATTGTTGTCAGCTGCGAATATTGGGCCAATATTATTGGCAGCAGCGACTTACTTGCTCAACATGCTCCGGGGGCGACCTCAGAGCGTCCGGCTGCAGGCCCAGCGCCAGCAGCAGCGACTGCTGTGGGGCCGCGCCTCGGACCTGATGTCGTGGATGGGCTTCGGCGGCTCCTCGCCTTCCAACGACCAGCCCAGCACCGTCCAGCGAGTGGAGACGGCGCCTCTCCCACCCTCAGCAGCGGCAACCGAGGCCGAAGCGGCAGGCGCATTCTCGAGGAAAGCAAGCAAGCGCGTCTTGCGTCCGCAGCCACCAGAAGACGCGACGTTTCCAGTGCCAGAAGATGCAGTGGGCACTAGCAAGCGTCGAGCTGCGGGGAATGCGCTCGCCGCGTTCTCGCGTCACGTGAAGCGCGCTTCCACGTCGGCGCAATTGCTTTCCGCCTGGCAGATCGCCTCGCAGTGCCAGCCGTTTTTGATGGATAGGAAGGACAACTCGAGCTTACGCCTGGCTACTACCAACGACTACAGTGGCGATCGCTTACGGCTGTTGCAGATGGCGCCCGCCGCCGTCTTCGCGCAGCTCGCCACGGGAATCAGCTCGGCTTCGATGTTCGTGGGCGCCTCGGTCGCAGCATCAGCGACGGAGCTTGAGCCTTCCCCAGAGCCGGTGCTGGACGTGGTGGTAGTGAACGAAGCCGTGATCGTGGCCAATCTGGTGCTAGCTTTCCACAATCTAGGCAATCACGACCAGGCCGTGGCCTTCTTCGAAGCTTATGATCGCGACCGCAGCACCTGGCTCCAGGAGCAGCAACTTCGAGACGCTGCCGCATCCTCCGTGGTGCCTTCCAGCTCTGTTGATGGCCTTGAAGATGGAAGTGAGCCGACGGGAACTTTGAAAGCTATCGAACGAATCACGCTCCTGCCGCGATCTGTGTACGCGACCTACCTCCGATCGCTGGCCAGAACGAAGCAGACCAAGAAGCTGTTGCGTGTGTTTGAGGACGATGAGCGCCAGCTAGAGAGACTCTGCAGCACGGTACCCAACGTGCACCTGGTGCTCCACGCGTGCTTGGATGAGAAGGATGGCGCGCTGGCGGGCCGGGCAATCGACGCGATCGTGCAATACTCTCCTGCCGCTGTTGTCCCCTTGGCTTGCTATGAGTTGGCCATCCGCGCCAACCTCCGCGCTCGACAACGCGGTGAGCGGGAGCTGCAGACCGCACTTCGCTTGGCTCGCCTACTGCACAAGGATGGCGGTTATGTGCTCAAGCCCCACCTCTGGAGCGCGCTGATCAAGGTGAGTCTGAACATGGGCAGAGCCGATTGCGCGCTCGAGGTCTTCAAGAGCTACCCGCATCACCGCATCCTCGAATACCAGACGCAGTTTCGCCATGCACTGCGCGCAGCCTGCCACCTGAAGGAGTCCGACACCGCGTTGGCCATGATGCGGTTCTGTTGGGCCGGCCATCAGGAAGAGTATTTGGGCAACAAAACACTGTTTGGCGAGCGGCACGAGTATGAGGAGGCCACATTCGTGAACCGCGACGTGAACATGGAGAGTCTTGCTTCTGATGCGGAGATGCTGCGGAATGACACGACGCTCCTCATGCTGAAGCAAGACGCCGAGACCGAACTGTTGAACATGATGCTCTGGGAACTGCTCAAGCACCGGCATCCAGCGCCAGCGCTCAAGCAGGTGCTGGATCTCATGAACGACACGCGGTCGAAAGGCGGCGCTGTGGTCCTGCGGTTGGCTGTGACAGCATTGCTCGAGCACGACGTAAAGCAGATGAAACTCACGCCGCGTAAGGCCGTGGAGAACTCGCTGAAATTCTGGGACGATCACTCCTTCGTGCTTCGAGCTCAGGGGTTTCTGGTGCATCTGCTCCTCGCGGAATGCATGGCGCGCCAGTGGGACGACGAATGCGAGCTGCTTGTGGACTATATGCTGGAGCTAGGGGTAATTCACGTGCCGATCCACAGTGTCGTCAAGCTCATGGGGACCAACGAGCTGCGTGGGCGGTTTGCCGCCAATGCGCGAATCAGCGAGAAGCTGCTCACGAAGCTTCCGCACGAGGCGCGCCGCAAGCTGCGCGAGGTGTTTTACGAGCGCTACCTCATGAGTTGCCTGCGTCTCGAACAGTTCGAGAAGGTGCGTGAGCAGTACGCGCGACTCAACTTAGAGCAGCGCTACCCGCACAATGAGGTGCTACGGACCATCCTGCGCGACGCCGCAAGTCAATAGTGAGCCACAGAAAGGCGAACTGCTCGAAGGGGAAAGGTTCGTGACCTTGATAGACCTTGATAGAAGGTGTCAGCATTGTCAGCATTGTCAACACCTTTGTATCGGGAGCGACCGCTTTGGGGGCGGGAGATTCAGATGAGAGCTGATATACCAGTGCTCGTGCAAATGTTATTGCGGTTGTTGTGAGGCTGTTTGATAAATAGTCTTGTATTGGGCATGCGCTTCCGCAAGGACGCTGCAGCGCTAGACGAGGAATCCTACTATTAATACGCTATCGGTCTGGGACTGTCGGATGGGCCGCCTCGTGGTTGAGCTGGGGTGGCTTACCACTTTTCAGTGTGGGCCTGCTCGAGCGCGGCGCAGATGAGAACCATGAGCGCCATGTCAACGCCGCCCATGATGGCGAGGTAGTACTCTTCCTCCTGCTGGCTTCCGGAGGTGGAGCTGGCCGTGGAACTGCGGGCAGTGGCAGTGCTGCCGCTTCCCGATGGGCGGAAGATACGACCCACCGTCGTGCGCGATTTCCGCCCGCGCTCGAGCCAGATCGTGGCCTGGCGCTTAGGCCAGCTGCCTGAGAGCCCCATGCGACAACGCTCACCCGTTGTGAGGCTGGGGAACTCCACTGTGAGCTCGGGCAGCGCCTTGATGGTGAACAGACGAGCGGCGGTGGGCTTGGCGTCGAAGACGTTGTATGTCGGCACGGGAGCCATGAGCTCGCGCTTCATGTGCACAACTGGCTTCCGGTGCGGGTCTCGGAGCGTCTTCATGGCCGACGTCGTGCCCTGAATGCGGAAAATATCCTTGCCCCATTCGGCATCGCAGATCACGAAGTCCTCGTCGTCTGGCGAATCCCAGAAGCGGTCGCGCAGGCGCAGCGTGGTGATGGCTGACGCGCAGAATTCGGCCTCGACCGGCGCGACCTGCTGCGACTCCGGCAGCGACGGGATTTGAGTCGAGGAGGCACAGCCCATTGCTTGCGAAACGGGAATCTGCGCAAGGGGTAGAGCTTGGACAGCTATGGAGATGTGAAGCTGAGGCGGCAAATTGAAGAATGCCAGCTGCAATTCCACTCTCTCCAAACACCAAAGTCGACGATGGGCAGGGCGGGGGTAAGCGACACACAGAGGGGAAGATGCGGCCGACGGACACGTCGCCGACCTGATTCTAGCGCCAAGAATTCAGGAAAATATTTAGCTCCGCTCGAACAGAGGGCATTCCCACGTCCAGCCGGCGGTAGAACCAATGCGAGAAAGGCCCGAACGCGTCAGCATAGCAGCATATGGTCAACAGTTAAAGAACAACACGTGGAATTTCACCTCGCACATTTCAATTTTGACAATCTGCAAATTTGCTATCCGTTCAGTCTTAAAGAATAGAATGACTTGACTGGGACTTCGCACCAAATATTTTGCTTTTAGCTTATTTTGCTATAGTTTTTAAGCTTTTTAACGCACTTTTGCGATGTCGCATTTGCTGTTTCTGTTCCAAAGACGCACGTTTACTGGTCTCTGTCTGCATTGGCCCCAAACACACTTCTGGGTTCATACTTGTCAATGGCAAGTTGCCACTCGCATGACAAGCCGGGTGACAAGCGACACGCGTTAATGTCTGGACGTTCACATTGAATCGGTGTCCAGCGAATGGGCCCGAAGCGTCTCGGTCTGCGAAACATATACTGTTGAAGGCTGAAGAACATCATGTCCTTCATCCCAATACACGTGCCAGTCACGTTTCGTCTTCCTTCTGTTCACCACGAAATAGATTAGGGCCAAAATTACTCGCTAGTCGCGTCGGACCCCCTCTGCAATTTAATGCTTGGCAGTTGTAGGTTGGGCCATAAAGCTGAGAGCTCAATTTATTGATAGTGCCTACATATCGAGGCCGATTTGCCCTCAGAGTGGGGTGCCCTCCACGCACGTCTCCGCACTATCTAATAAAGGTGTCGCACGCGTGCTCGTCTAATGAAGCCATACGGCACATTCGCCCCTTATCTAACCCAGTGTGGCAGTTGGTTTCCTGGATTTTCTTGGCAAATATAATGCCACACAATATCGGATATTGCCGCACTGGGTATGCCCAGTGGCATACGATAAACTGAGCGTGCGGGTGGCGCCGAGCTCGATTTAGCCCTCCCGTGAACTGACCATTTTCAATTGAAGCATGGAGCGAAATGGTAGGTTGAGGAGAGATGGTGGCCAAGTGACGTTGCAACCCTGCAAACTCTGGCGTGCAAAATGTTCATGCTTATAGCATAATGATGGCTCGCTGGCAATAGGATACGTATTTGGCGCCTCGCAAATCGCACTCGATCTCATTTTTGTATTCTGAAGACTCAAATTGAGACATTTCACTTTCATTGCTATTTCTTGCTCTCCAAGTACGCCAAAATGCTCTGTAATTGTCCAAGTTTGCTGTGAATCTGAGAGCAATAATATCGCCAGAGTTCTACGGTGTCCCTACAGAATTTTGAATTCAAATTAGTTATATTTTCAAAAAGCAATTATTTTCAATTTCGAAAAGCAAATAACCCTAAATTATGTGAACAGATATCCATACCAGATGCCAGGCTGATCATCGACTACGTGGGCATCCGAAAGCCAATGCATGTAGTTCTTCGTGCTTTGATAACAGGGAGCAGAGGTATCGATCGGAATCGCACAGCGTAGCAAAGTGCTTTCCCCCACCACGCGCATACAGCTCATTTATTTTATTGCAAATGTTAGCTAATCACTTGTCTCTTGGTTTCAATGCGAAGCGGACCGCGCTTGAGATCGAGCAAGCTGTGCTTCTGACGCTGAGATCATCTACCGTACAAGAATGTGGTGTGAGCATTGGTGGGGGGAACGAGGATGCAGCGTTCGCGGCATTACGCCGCGCGAAGGCGCCTATCTACGGCGAGTGGGTGTGCTCGTCCTCAAAGCCCTCGTCCAAGAGGCCGATGCAGAGGAGGATCATCATCATGCGGTCGACGCCAGGGGCCACATCGATGACGACACTTTGCTGCTCATCCGCCTTTGGGCTCTTGTGCGTGTACGAGAGTCGCGCGATGGTTTGCTGAACGTCGGCCGCGTCGCCTGTGCCGCGCACGAGCCAAAACGAAAGCGTGTCGCTCCCGTCCTTGGGCGGGTCGCAGCCAACGCAGCAGTGTTGCCCGCCCACCAGGTCGCTGAACTCCGTGCGCGCCGTCGAATCGTCGGCCGTGAACTTGAACGAACAGGGCGTCTCCTCGTGCTCCGTGCGCGCATACACCGAGTACGTGGGCTTGCGGTTGAACATTCCAAGGCGCAGCGTGGCAACGGGCAGCTCGCTGCGCGCGTCCAGCAGCGTGCGCTGCTTGTGCAGCGAGTAGTGTTTCTGCTGTACCAGGTAGAGCGTCTCGCGAGTCGCCACGTCAACGACCTCATTCGCCGTGATGCGCAGCTGCGTCGGCTTCGAAACGCATTGGCTGGGGTCGAAGGCCGACACGAAGTGGCGGAGCGCCGCCAGCGTCTGCACCTTAGCGGCGGCGGCGTGCATGTCCATACTTGGTTGGGGTGCGGGAGCTGGGCTGAAGCGAAGAGGCTGACTTGTGCGGCAGCTGGCGAGAACTGGAATGAGGCGTTGGTAGACAGTGTCGGACTGCGGGAAGGCGCTGTGGTAACCCTCGTCACATCGGCAGAGAGTCAACAGCATGTGTCCCGCTCAAACTGGTACATCGTTTCGAATTATCTGTGTTATCGTTTGGCTTCATTCTGGTTTATGGCTGCACGAGACGATTCAGACGGGACGAATACTGGGATTTGACGGTTTCGCTCGTTGGGTAAAAAAACAAGATCCAATCCAGCTTCGAATATTTTTATATATGTTGGATTTTCTTATAAGAAAATCCTGTTACAATGAAAATAGTACACATGTATAGTATTATGTTTGGGAGAACTATTTCTGGCGATGTAGTACTAAGCATGGAGTACTACTAATCCTAAAATGGAGGTTCTCATAGGGCGTCTTCGTGCCGGTTTGCAACTTCGACGTGCCCCCCATCAATGTGATCTCATTTGTTCGGATGAAGCAAGACAAAGTGGACGAGGAGACTTATATGAAAGCGTGCACTGGTACTTCGTACTTGCTATTATGATTGCTACATCCTTCCGCGAAAGCATGCACGACCCCCTGTCCACGATAGCGCACCACCACCGGAATGAGAATGTCTGCCCTGCTTCACTAGTCGATAATTCAGTTATATATATTAAGTATTATGAGATCGAGTTGCGCCAGTGGCGCTCCGGCTCGCCTTCGTGCAGACCGATGCACACCAACAGCACCATGACGGCGTCCACGCCCTCCGCGATATCCACCGTGTACCCCAACGGCGAGCCGAGGGGACCAGTGTACATGTGAGCGATCGGCTGTCGCACGCTATCGGGCGAGACCCCGCGCTGTAGCCATATCTCAACGTCGCCGTGCTCACCTTCGCAGCCGAGACGACATGTCTCCCCCGTCATGAGATCGTTGAAAACCATCTCCAGTTTCCCGCTGGTCACTGTGAATTTGAACAGCACAGGCGCCTTCGTGTGCTCCGCGCGCGGAAATACCGAGTACGTCGATTTGCGGCGGCGGAACGCACCCATGCGCATCGTGGCCACGGGCACGTTGTTTGCATCCAGGATGGTGCGCTGGCGATGGAGTGACAGCGTCTTCTCCTTGATCGTGAAAAGGGGTTGGCCTGTAGAGTTTTCGAGCGCGACAACCACGACATGTCGCTCATTGTGCCACTCCACATTGAGGTACAGCTGCGTGGGCTCGAAGCAGCAATAGCCCGCGTCCACGGCCGCCACCCCGAGATGCTGTGTCTGCAGTGGCCTCCTCTTCGCGGCCGGGGGAGTGCGCGGCGGGCCAACAGGGAACGCCACAGAGAACGACATCGAGCGCTTCGACATGGGACGATGCTTCTCGAGTTCCCGGACGCGTTGCTTCTTGTGTCCCTCCCCAGCTTGCGTCTAGCCAGTCCCAACAAACTTGGAGCTGCCCACTTGGTCTCTTCCTCCGCTTCTCTGGGTCGCCTGCCCGTTCTGGAGTGAGCGCCTAACGCGCAAACACCTTGGGACGGAGGGGAGTGCGTCATCAGTTCCTTGAAATCGGTACCGGTATGATACTCAATTATAGCAGTGACGACGCGGAGGTGGAGCTCAATGATTGACTTCCCAAAATACGAGTACAGTACCGGTTTATCAAATCGTGAGCCCAAAGTAAGTCATCGTGCTCCTCAATTTGTACTGTATCAGCGTCGGTAGTACCGGTATTTCAGTACCTGAACTGAAATACCGGAGCATTTTTACTGCCAACCTCCCAACACAAAGGTTCTACCCTAGTCCTAGAAGGGCGGATGTCATCTCGATCAAACCCCCCTGCATGTACGAAGATATCGTCCGGCCGAGCGAGATGTGATCCCGGGTTTAAGCCTGCGTGCTACACACACGGACTTCCACGAGAAGGAGGCTCTATTGACAGTGTGAATGCCTGACGAAATCCTTCGAAAAAAGATAACGTTACGAAAAATGTTATATACATGTATACAAATCAAATGAAAAATTCAAGGCTGCCGTAAGTCTCCACCAATCAGAGGCACAGCTTCCTTTTAGCGTTCATCACACCCCAGCCCTGTGAGTCACTGCTTGGACGAATATTATCAGCCGCTCGCCTCATTTCGCCAGCGATAGCGATGCTGTATCGAAGGTTGGTTGTGATCGATACCTTTACCAATCGAAATACGTGCTAAATTTATACCCATTCTTCCTTCTCGCCAGCATTTCATAACCGCCGTGATCGCCATACTGAATACTGGTGCACAACTTTGTAGCGCCTGTTGCCGAGAGTCCAGGGAGCAAGCGCCTCGCTCCCGAGACGTTCAGTCTGCGCTCGAATCCAAGGCGTGGAAGGAAGCACGGCAGAAGCTATTTTACTAGGCTCCTTTATCACCCAGATGCCGGCACACAGCTACGTGGCCATCCAACCCCGAGGAGCGACCTACGCGTCTGCCAACGGCGAGGTAGTGCGTGCGCCAATGGACCTGGTCTTGGGCGGGGCGTTCGGCGCGAGGCCCTATGTGCTGTCACGCCAGCGCAGCTCTCGTGGCAAGAAAAGCATCACTAAGGCCAAGAGCAAGCCCATGAACAGCAGCGAGCGCGGGGTCAAGTTCCGCCAGAAACAGCAAGAGCGCCAGATCGCCCTCCTGGCTGAAACCGAGACGCTGCGTCAGCAGGTTCTTCGTCTTCAGGAACTGCGCGACTTGCACGCCGAGAAGGCGCTGACAACGCCGTACACAGCGACGGGCTCGCCCCTGAAGTTTGTGAGGGAGTACTTTGACCAGTTTCGTAACGGACTGCGCGTTCCTGGCGCCTCCGCGCTGGTGTTATCCTGGGAGAAGCAGAACGCCTTCCTGAACGCCATGATCGAGCCGTACACTGCGTTCGATGATACGCCGGCCGTTAACAAGATCCTTGGCGTGTGGCAGCGCTACTCGACGTTCCACTCATCCGTGAAGCTGTCGTGTGTGTCGATGGATCTCATCACGACCGACAACTGCTCGACTGTGCTCGTGCACGGCGTGCTGCATCTGCGCTATTCACGACGCACCATCGAGAACGTGTTCCCACACGCCATCGCCGACGAAGATCTCGTGCAGAAGTTGATCGGGCGGCAGCTGCAAGTTCATTACAAAGCGAACATGCACTTCAACGCTCATGGCAAGTTGGAGGGCTACGAGGTAGTGCCAGACTTCGTGGGCGCGCTGATGGAGATCCTGGGCGACTTGCGGGACTGCAACAGGATGATGGGCCGCGCTCTCGTTAAGGAGCATGTGCTGGGTGAGAAGTCTGAGCCGGAAGTGGAGAGGATGCCAGTCGAAATTCCGCCGGACCCGGAAGCTTGCGATGTGGAGATGACAGTTTCGCGTCCGTCGACGATGGATCTCGCCTTCATTTTGTCGTAACTATTCTTGAGGATCGTGTGGCTCGGCCACTTCGTTCACGGGAAAGCTGGAGCGGACAAGCAACATGCAGATGGATCGACCCCTCTTACGGCAACGCAAATCATTTCCGTCATACTGCGCAGTATTCGAAAAAAAATAAAATCTTGAACAACAGCCTTCGACTGCACGCCTGTCGTGCCTTGTTACACCCACACATTTATTACATGCGCTGCTATGCCTCGCCCGTACAGTTGCGAGAGTTTGCGGGGAATGCTTAAACTGATGGCACCGAGCGTTTAGCAGTTCGGCAAACCTCATGCGGCTATCCAGGCTGACGCTTATAATAAAGCTTGCAGACCCCACATATACCAGCAGGACCTTGCGCACTGCAAAAACATTCTACCCATCCATGATCGCGATTGCTGCAGCAAGTCTGGGAGCCCGGTATTAACTTGTAAAACATAGATAGGTACGTATTTTGTTCAGTTTTTATGACACATACTTTTGCATTCTCTTAAAAGAGCAGCGCCACCATCGCCGTCTCGCTTGTTGCGCGCGAAGTATCATGCCGATGCTGTCGCAACATCTAGCCACTCACTCAACGCGACGTGCCCCAAGACCTGCTGGATGGTCAGGCGTTTCCGGGCGTTGACCTCGAGCATGCCTGCAAGGAGATGCTGCGCGCTTTCCGACATGATGTGCGCCATCCCCCAGCTCGCCAAAATTGCCCGGGGCCCAGCTTGCTTGAGCGTTCGAAACGCCTTGACCGACATACATGCGAGCGGGATGAGTGGGGAACCGGTCACCATGATGAAGAGCACGATCCCGAGGGACCACACATCCGCCGCCTTCGGGTCGTACGTGCTGCCAGCGACCACTTCGGGAGCCATGTAGTATTTCTTGCCCACGCGTCGACCACCCGCGTCTGTCTCGCGTGTGGCCAAACCGAAATCCCCGAGCTTGCAGCGCCCACGGTGCAGCATGATGTTCTCCAGCGAAATGTCGCGGTGTGCTATGCCGTGCTCGTGCAGGAACGCCACGCCCGAGGCCACTTGCGAGAGCACGCTCAACGCGTTCAGGCAGGAGAGCATGCGCTGTCTGCGCGTGCTCAGATAGTCGTACAGGTCGCCGCCCGCGCAGTATTCCATGACCAGATACATCGTCTCTTGCTCGACGAAGGCGTCATGGTACTGGACGAGGTTCGGGTGACCGCCAGTGCTACGGATCAACTCGCCCATTTCTTTCTCGCGAAGCGGGTCGTCTGGGACGTGGTTGTGAGCAGGCTGTGCACGTCTGAGGCTGGCCGCACAGTCGAGCGAGATCTGCTTGATCACGACCGCAGCGACGGAGGTGGATGGAAGGACCGAGCCGACCCCGCACTGCAAGTCTTCACAGGCGTACACCCATCCGTAGAGCGTCTCACTCAACTCGCTGACAACGCGATATCGGTCGTGGATGACTGGCATTGGCAGGAATGGGCGCAGAGGAGCAGGCAGGCTGTTCGAGATCTCCAGGGGCTTTCTCTAGGAGAGAGCGAAAAGCGGAATGGTGAAAGACGGAGGAGGGTGAGAGCGGTCGCAAGAACATTGCAGAAGAGGTGAGCATTCGGTGGCAGTTTCGGCTTACTTTTCAGGATTCTGGTCTGACTGGAACTTGCTGGAGTATGTATTTTGGGATGTTTCTGAAAGGAGCGAGCAGATTATTTCTGGCAAACTGGAATACATGTATCGATATCATATCATAGCATTTTTATAGAATAGCAACGACGTTAACCCCCAAGCTGCTCTGCAGTTACCGACTGATGTCTGGTGAACGGATCCTTCTCAACCCTCATTTGTGTGGAAACATTCTTCTTGGCTTTGCCTTTCCTCTTGTCTGCATGTTTGGTGGCAGCGACGCGGGCGGAGGAGTAATTGAAAACTGCCTGGGTTTGTTCCTGCTTGGAGTCTCGAACATCTTCCACAGTGCCTTCTCAAAAGGACGGAGCACGCAAGAGAGGGTCCAGTCGAGCGAGGCACGGATGTGGACCCGATTCACGTGCTAGCTCGCACAGTTAGTGGATAGTATTCTTGCTATCCTTCTGAAGAAGCCGGAAGATGCAGGCAGTGCCAGTGGCACGTGCGAGTTCCGTTTCATTAGATGTGCAACGGGCAGGGGAGAGGAGGCGCTGTGCCACACAGGGATAATAGTTTTTCACACTCAGGAACCCCTTCGATGATTGTGGTGTCACGAGTCAGTCGGAGAGAAAAGTGCCGTTTGTTAGGTCAGCAGCACCCAGCCAAATAGCACACAGAATTCGTGGGAATTCCAAGCCATTTATTATAGCGTTAGCATAAGACACGCCCGCACGACCAACGCAGATTTGTCGCCGAAAAGGCGACCTGTAACTTCAACGAACCTGTCCATGCGATGTCCAAATATATTATATAGGGACACGTATCCGTTTTTAAGTGGTAGAAAATATCACCCTTAAAATACGGACAGGTTCGTGCAGTTATTATGGAACTACAGCTATAAGTTACGGAGTTGCGTACGCAAATAAAGGTTTAACGAAACTCGACGAGCGTCCGTTATCAGTCGAGATAGATGAGTTTTTCCATGCGTAGCGTTTGTCATGCCACAATCGAAGCCAGCGACCGTCACTGGCAGGAGTGTCACTTCCCTCGAGCGCAACGATCATGTTGACGGACCGAATTCCGGAAGAAGAGGCAACTGCCCGTAGAGTCCAGCCTTATCGTTGCTCCAAGTCGGGGTCTGTGCGCGATCGAGCGTCGACAACGACACCATCGTTAACCGCCCCCGAAACAGCGAGGTGGCGGCGGATATCCTCGCCGGGAATGGGTTGCCTGGCCACGGAGCGTGGCGTGAGCCCGTGATCCTTCCTGAAAAGCGCGGAGCTTGGGAGCACCAACTCAAGGTGGATGATGTCGACGTGGGTTTGGGTCTCTACACCCCGTGGCCGTGGCGGTGCCGACGGAGATGGAGACGGTGGCATCCCCTCGACATGTCAGCGACGGCCGCGGTGCTGTGGTTGGTGGCGTGGGTGTGATTCCGATGCCACGCTCGTGCTGACAGTAGCCACCAACACCCGCGGCGACCACAAGCCGAGGGGTTGCACGGCGAGGGTCAGCAGCTTCAGCCTGCAACGCTTTGTGCCGTGGAAGGGAGTACCGAATGGCTGGTTTGCCCGGAATGTGCTCTTTGTTGACGCCGCAACGTATGGAAATGACCATGGGGGCGAGAGCGAGAATCTCAATGGCAGACTGGCCAGCCAACCGGATGGCGTGTGGAGACCCCGAGTCCAGAACATTCGAGGGCCAGCCATCGCGATTGCAGTGCTCAGACAGCCATTGCGTCATCCTATATAACGCCAGCGAGCATCACGCCAGCCGGGAACTCGAACCCGTGGCCAGCGGCAACACCTTCGCATCGCCGTCACTCGGTGGAGTATACGTGCGTCACATGGACAGGGAAAGCAACTGTATTGCTTGGTCTTGTCTACCGTCTGCCGGTCAATAGCGATCATTCTTCCGCGCGCCTCGAGCGGCACGAGTGGCGCGCATTCTGCCAATCGCGCCGCTGGCCTCGAGCTCGTCGACCGGCTCCTGGGGCAGCTCCTTCAGCCGCGCCTTGACCATCCAGAGCAGCATCCCGCTCACGCCCACGAGCGACATGGCCAGGATGAACGTGATGTAGCTCACGGCCACGGAGCCGTTGGTCTGGCCGCTCTGGCCGCTCATGAAGAAGCCCATGAGCACGGGGATGAACACTTCGCCCATGCCGCAGCCGAACACGATGAGTGACGACACGCGCCGGATGAGCAGCTCGTTGATCACGCGCGTGAGGCAGTGGATGCTCAGCGTGAAGAGCGGCGCCAGCGCGAAGGCAAACAGGAAGATGCAGATGGTGAACGTGAGCAGCCCCGTCTCGGCGCCGAAGAGGATGCCGAACGAGCTGAGCCAGCACACGACCGAGAACACCAGAATTGAGTACAGGTTCTTGGCGTGGAACATGTACCTCGAGAAGAAGGCGTAGGACGCGGTGAGCGCCCCCCAGAAGATCACCATAATGGCACACTGCCAGAACGCCTGGTCCTCCTGGTTGCCAGCAGCGCTGGACGAGCCCGAGAAGCTGGAGCTCACTGAGAGCACGTGACCGATGTAGTCGTAGAGGAAGGCGCCCAGCCCCAGCTGAATGCCGAAGAGCACGGTGGAGAAGATGGTGACCAGCAGGATGATGAAGTTGTTCTTCGAGTCGTACGTGTCCGGGTTCAAGTTGGCCGAGCGGCCAATGTGTTTCACGTGCAGGAAGACGCCGCCCACGATGGGGCTGGGCACCGTGGGCACGCGCCGCGTGGGGTCCTCGAAGTTGAGCAGCGTCTGGTGCTCGTCGCGTCCGTAGAAGCTGCGCGGACTGGGCAGCATGGCGATCAGCACGGCCGGGAACGCCGTCGCGATGGCCAGGCCGAAGAAGGCGTAGCCCAGATCCAGGTCCAGCTTCGAGAGCACCAGCGCCACACACGCGCCGAGCACGCATCCCAGCCCGTAGTGGACGTTCATGGACGTCACGAGGCTGCGGCCCCGCTCGATCTTCTCGCCCGCCACCCACAGGCAGCAGCGGTTCAGTCTGTGGCAATAACCCCCAACACACAACACACACTTTCGTTCAGTCTCGACCATTAGCAAAGCCACCACCACAGATTGAGCAGAACGCACGCGATGTTGAGCAGCGCCGTCCAGAAGCCCTTGGCGATGAAGTACAGGCCCACGCCCAGGTTGCCCGTGGCGGCGGCGATGGGTGTGAGACAGGCGTACCAGGCGCCGCTGGCGAGCAGCAGCGCCACGATGAGCTGCTTCATGAAGTCCTTCTCGATGGCGAACGTCAGCACCAGCTCGCTCATGAACGACATGACGAGCGCGGCGCCGCCGTGGGCCGCGAAGATGGGGCCGAAGCCGTATATGGGTGCATCCAGGCCGGACTCCTGCATCGCCAGCGCCGAGAAGAAGACCAGCGCTGGCCCCAGAAGTCCCATGAAGGCACCCTGCAGCATGTAGATCACGCGGTAGGCCAGCAGCTGCAACGCGTACTGGTCCTCCTCGTCCACCTCGTCCGCCGCCGCCACCAGCGGCGTGCTGCTGTCGCTGCTGCTGCGCGGGTGGTGGTGGTGGCGCTGCGGCGGTTGTGGGCGGCCGTAGCGCCCGCCCAGAGGCTGCTGGTAGCCGCCGTTGCCGTCTCCGGGCAGCAGCGACGCGTAATCCCTCCCCGCGTCGCTGCCGCGGCTGTACCGGGAGTAGTCCGTGCTGCTATTGAAGCTGCTGCCGTCGTCCCCGCTGTACAGACGCCGCGACGGCTGGTGTGAGCCGTTCGCGTGGTTGGCTGCGTTGTAGTTCTGCATACCGAGAGAGAAGCGCCGCCTGGGGCTGGAGCTGCCGCCGTCCGTGTATTATTCTTTATCGTCCGCCCAAGGAAAACTCAGCCGACCCGCGTTAAGTACGGACGGCGCAAACACGCTCGCCTAAGTACGATACGGAGCAAGCTCGGCGCGTACCGTGAATAGCCAATTGCTGGCCCGATCTGAGATGGATTCAGTTCACCTAAGAAATGCATACATACTGCTGGCCTGCGCCCGCCACTCCTCACCACCTCCTCATATCTCCAGCTGGTTGCTCGTGGCTTCCTCACTGCTAACAGGCTGCTTCGTCTCGGTGTCGTCGGCCTCGGGGACGTCCGACGTTAGGGAGCCGTTCGCGGAGAACCGCGACGACAAGGACGCCTCCGAGCTCCCGCCGTCCTGCAGAGATCTCCGGCGGTCCTCCAGCGTCCGCATGGCCTTGCGTTTCCAGCGGTTGGCTCCCAGCTTCACACGAAGCAGCACGCTCAGGGACGTCACGCGCGTCACAGCCGATGCCAGGTCCTCCGGCCCGACCGTCACGGCTTCGTAGTCCGTCTCCACGTACTGGCGCTTCTCCATGTCAGACAATCCCTCAAGCACCCACGAGTGCTGCTTGCACTGCTTCAGCGTCCAGCGCTTCTCCGGGTCCTTCGCCAGCAGACCATACAATAACTCAGTCAGCCCCTCGGACGCACCGTTGTTGCCGTCCATGCTGTTGTTATCTGCGTTTGCTTCCAGCACGATCGGCTGCTTCTCGATCTGCTCGAAGAGCGCCATGACGTCCGTGTCGTAGAATGGGATAGTGCCGAACGCCAGGGCGTGGACGGTGATGCCCAGTGCCCAGATGTCGGCCGCATACGCGCTGTACGCGCCGCCCTTGAGCGTCTCCGGCCCCATGAACGCGTATGTGCCGGCAGTCGACGAGACGTAGCCCTTCTTGAGCGGCTGCGACGTCTTCTGCTCGCTCGCAGCCTTGGTCTTCGTGTCCTTCTCATCTTCCTCAAAGAAGTGCGCGACGCCGAAGTCTGCGATCTTGAACGTGCCGTCCTGGCCCACGAGGATGTTCTCGGGCTTCAGGTCGCGGTGGCAAATGTTGTTCTCGTGCAGATACTCCAGCCCAAGCAGCAGCTGCCGCACACAGCGGCGCAGCTCCTCCTCGTCGAAGCAGTCGTCGCTGGAGGTGTTGGCCTGGTCCTTGCTGGTGGGTCGCTTGTACAGCTTCTGCTCCGGATGCCACTGCATGACCTGCCCCGAGGGCGCGTACTCCAACATGAGCACCAGCGTGTCCGAGTCGTCGTCGAACACCTCCAGCAGGTTGAGCAGGTTCGGGTGGTGCAGCTTCTTCATGATGGCGATCTCCACCTGCACCTTGTCCAGCGCCGTGGACACCACCATGCGTCTGCCTACGCGCTTCACCTCGCGCATCTTGCGCAGCAGCGACGTCTTGAACACTTTGAGCGCCACCAGTTCGTCACCGCCGCGCAGCCGGCCCAGCTGCACCACGGCAGTGGCGCCCCGGCCCAGCTCCTTCACGATCTCGTACTTGCTGATCGCACCGCTCACGCCGCCGCTGGACGCGCTGCTGCTGATGCTCACGCCGTCGTCCTCGTCGCTGTCGCTGTCGCTGTCGTCGTCGCTCAGATGGTCGTTGTTGTTGTTGGACGACTCCACGGACGCCGTGGTGGTCACCGAGTCCAGCGACGCAGGTAGAACAGGCAGCAGCGACGCAGAGGGTGCAGCGGGAGGCTTGGAAGTCGGCGCCGGAGGCGGCAGCGACGCCGCGGTCGGTCGCGTCGGCGGCAACTGCGCGGCTGCGTCCGCCGCTTGGTCCTGCGGCGGGGCCGACGCGCGACGCGAGTCCTTGTGGCCGAAGGACGCGGTGCGGCTGCGGAAGAAGTCGAAGATGCCCAGGTCGCTGGTGACGCGGTACGCCATACTGGGCTGGGCTCTCGGGGCGGCTGGCTGCGCTCGGTCTCAGCGTCTCGTGCTTGCTGGTGGGGAGAAGCCGCAGTGCGACGTGTTACCCATGGAGAGACAGGCAGAGGGTACGGATAGCATCCGCGAGAAGTGGGACGTTATGAGTGCAGTAATACATCTCGCCGCTAGAATACTATGCAGTCCCGGTATGAGCGCTATTGGTAGGCTGAGCTGAACCATCGCTTGCAGCGGAAATACTAAGACATGAGCTGCCTTTAGTACTAACATACTCGAATTGATAGTACCGGCCCTGTGGAAATGAACCCACGCTCATGATTTTTGCCATGATATTTTTCTCTTGGTGGGGTAGGGATAGGTGTGCAACGAAATCTGATGTCTTTGTTCCGCGCTGTGCAGCGGATGCAGGCGACTGTCGCCTTGGGCGGAGGCCATTGCGCCTGGAAAGGAACGCGCACAGGCGGCGGAGGCCGTGGACCGAAGTGGAGGCTGTGGGGCGGGCGGAGAAGTCCCATACGAGCGCTCTAAGAAGCCCGGGAGTTGGTGCTGTGGGCCACAGTCTGGGGCTGCATGCAGTATCGACGGGGTACTTAAGCAGGCATGCAGCTGCATGGTCGTCGGTCGGAATAGTGAAGGTGCTGGACCGAGGATGAGTTTCGTGGTGGTGCTCCCGAAACCGCAAGTATATGGGGCTGCTGCTATCTACTGGGCACGGCTGTCTGGTGGTGTTTGACCGGCATTGCCCCACTTCAGCTTGAAAACAAGTTGTTCCGTGTCCGTCATGACCTTCGTCAGCATGCTCATCCTTCGTGCTCTGGAGCTGTTTCGACGAGCGTCTGCCGCACGACATGGGCGCCACGGACGTCTCGGACAGACTGCGTTCGCTGGGATCGCAGAGACGAACGCCTTGGCCACTTCCACTCGCTCGGCGCGCCGCTGCACATACTCAGCACAATCGCTGCAGGAGCTCCCGATCAACGAATGCTTGCAGATCAGTAATAAGCTTAGCAGAAAGGTGCTGCTTGCTGCTTCCAAACGCCAAACCCAAAAGCTCTTTATATAAAACGCTCGCCCGAGTGCTCCCCGCGTCTCTTCCTGTAAAGCTCGACACTCCACCAGCAACACGACAACTGCAGTAACTTATTGGTTCTTGCACTCGGGCGGCTTCTCCGCCGAGTTGGCGCCGCCTTCGAGCGCCGGGAACTTCTTCTTGCCCCGACGCGGCTTGGGCGCGTCGTCGCCCGAGTCCTCCGAGTCCTCCTCGTCCTCGTAGTCCTCGTCCTCCTCCGGGTCATAGTCCGAGTCGTCCTCCTCCACGGCCTCGCCCGTGAACCACAGCAGCGCCTGCGGGATGATGGTCTCGTGGATCGTGAAGCCGATCTCGAAGTCTCCGCTCAGCTGACGCATGATCATCTCGCTCTGTGGGG
Source organism: Nothophytophthora sp. Chile5 (assembly GCA_001712635.2). Taxonomy (NCBI): domain Eukaryota; phylum Oomycota; class Peronosporomycetes; order Peronosporales; family Peronosporaceae; genus Nothophytophthora; species Nothophytophthora sp. Chile5. The sequence continues at coordinate 45,603 of MBAC02001059.1, forward strand.
CGACAAAGGCAACAGTTAGCATACCAACGCAAACAACCGGTCAAACTCAACTCCAGGCAGCACGCACGTCTTCGTCGTCCTCCTCCGACGGCATCTCGACAGGCGTGAAGAACTGGAAGAAGCTGTCGCAGGGCTCCGTGCGGCTGATCACGCGCGACTCGCCCTTGCCGCCCTTGGCGCGCTGCTTCACCTTCTTCGTGACCTCGCACAGGTTCTGGCTCTCCTTCCAGTCGATGACGGTGCCCGTCACGTTGCGCAGCACGGCCTCGCCCGACTCGGACGCGTCGCCAATGTCGTACTCCTTGGTCAGCGTCTTATTAGTGAAGAACGGGTTCTCGGAGAACTCGAAGGTGAGCTTGAAGCCGTTGTCCTCCTCGTGGCTGGCCGAGTGCACGTCCGCCAGGAACTCGAAGGCCGCCAGGTCGCGCTCGTGGATCAGGTCCGCCAGCACCGAGTGGTTCATCAGCGCGCGCAGCCAGAAGCCAGGTACGCCCTTGACGTCCTCCTCATCCGCGTCGCCCTCCGTCTGCGGCTCCGCAGACACGGCGTCCACCTCCTTGGCGCCCGTCACGATCTCGGCGCGCTGGTGGTAGAAGGGCTGGTAGAGCTTCTCGTACTTGAGCTCCAGCTGCTTGCGCTCCTTCTCGAACTCCTCCTCCACCTCGGCCTGCGCCTCCTGCAGCTTGCGCAGCGCGTCCAGTCGCAGCAGCACCTTCTTGGGCAGGTTGGCCAGGTCGTCGTCCTCCTCCGCCTCCTGCGTGTCCTCGGCCACCGCCAGCTGCGCCAACTGCGCCGTCGCCGCGTCCACCGGCTGGAAGCCGCGCCCGTCGTTCGCGTCCACCTCCACAACCGTGTCCTGCTCCGCCGCCGCCTTGTCCGACATGTTGGCTGCTTGTGCTGCTGTCTGGGTTACCGCCGCCGCGAACGAAGGGGGAGCTGAAATGGGTGGCTTCGTACGCCGGTGGGTCGGCGCAGGAGAGAAGGAAGCGACGCGCGCGGTCAAGCGGCCGCCAGCTACTGAGAGAGCGTTGTCTTTCCCCACACCGGAGTTGCGACGGCTTCAACGCAGAAATACGCGGATCGGATTGGCTGAAATGAGGTGCGAGGCCGAGTCCGCTGTGACATCACACGTACAGTACCGTCCTCCCATGTGATTTTACGCCGCCCATCCCGCCTCCCTTCTTCCCTGTGTAATTACGCGTCCAGGCGGGTTTTGGTTGGCTCCGGAAGCGGCATCGGTCCTAGCGTTCCGAACCATAAACTAGGCGCGATCCGAGTTTACCAAGCTTTAGCGTCTTCCACATTATGTGAGGCTGCTCTCCATCCCCCCCCCTCGCAGGGCAAAACCAGATTGCAGCGGAGGGAGGAAGCGCCATGAGCTCCACGAGCGCGAACGGCGGCGACGCCGTGGCCTCCAAGCGCCGCGTCGCCTACTTCTACGACTGTGCGACGCCACTCGCAGATCTGTGGGCCTGTGCAGGGCCCTGAACTAACGCTGCGCTTTCGCTTTTGGATGGGATAGCGGAGGTCGGCAACTACAACTACGGCCAGAGCCACCCCATGAAGGTAGAGGAGGCCTGCACTATGGGATGCGAGAGAGCAACAGGCGGTACTGATGGCCGGCGCCTTTGTGTGGTGACTGCAGCCTCATCGCGTGCGGATGGCGCACAACCTCATCACCAACTACGGCCTCACGAAGCACATGGAAGTCTACGTACGTCCGCCTGCTGCTCCCCCCGCTTCGCTCTGGCTTTCTGCGGAGTCTTCTTCCTCGGGAGCTATTAACCTCGTCCCTCTCCGTGTGTCTACGAACGCAGCGGCCGCGTCTGGTGGACTGGCGTGAGCTCACGCGCTTCCACTCGGACGACTACATCCACTTCCTGCGCCTGGTGACGCCCGACAACATGCACGAGTACCTGCGGCAGCTGCAGCGCTTCAACGTGGGCGAGGACTGCCCAGTCTTCGACGGCGTCTTCGAGTTCTGCCAGCTCTACGCGTCCGCCTCCATCGGGGGCGCCGCTAAGCTCAACGCCAAGTCGGCCGACATCGTGATCAACTACTCGGGCGGCCTGCACCACGCCAAGC
>MBAC02001077.1:0-29164 GCA_001712635.2 Nothophytophthora sp. Chile5
TCCCGAAAGAGTGACAAAGTCACTCTTTGTGTCACTAGACCAATACCGGTTTTACCGTGACTGTGAAAGGGTACAAACCGTACCCAATCACTTTGTGTAAGGGGTACTCGAACGTACCCCGTTACACAGCCCTTCGACTTGATTCCCTTGTCACTTCTCAGCGAGACGTCGTTGCGCGCACTGAAGTAGCATCGCAGCAACAGCTCCTCGCCTTCCTGTTTCCAGCTGACACGTAGCTTCTTCGTTTGCTTCTCCATTCGTTTCTTCCTGTGGTGTGTGGTCTTTGTCTGAAGGGACGATGACCAGTCGGATCTGAAATTCACCCTCCCCCTTTTTTTAACCAGTCAAATCTCAGGGATTTAGTTGGATGGTAATTTTGTGTTTCACTTCAGATTTTATGATATTCCAGCTGGTTTAGAGTTAATCCGGCTATTTTGTTTTCAAAACAGCTATTTTTAGTGCAAGTGAAACACGGCCTAAAAAACTTTGATGCAAACGAAAATTTTGCGTTCGAAAACCCATGATGTCCTAACCAGGCAATGACTTTAACAAAGTTGCTCAAAAGTTAAGTCTAACAAAATTATGACAGGTGATTTCCACAACCCAAGTCAGAAAAGTGCGATCTGATCCATGCGCCTACAAACACAGTTTAAACTGCGTTTCAACTGCAAACACCTCGTGCAGCACGATTACAAGGGGACCTTCGTCCCCAATTACTACATGGTAGTGAGGAGTTAAGTAGAGGGAAATAATTTTCTGTCGACCAGCTAACATAGGTGTAGCCGCTGCTGCGCATGGGTTTGTGCAGGGATATCACATACCGTACCAGATAAGGGTAGGAGCAGGAGTCAATTGCCACATTGACCAGGTGGTTTCCTGGGGGCGCAAATCACATACTAAGTACACATATTCCTTTATGTGGAATCACTCGGTCTTGCTTGGATTGGCGTGAGATGCCATGATGTTAGGTCGTCATTTCATGTAGTGGATACGAAGCGATGAGCCGATCGGTCCCGCCGTGTACTCAATATCTTTGCCGGGGTTGAGTGTAACCCCGTCCCACCCATTGACCACTTCAAAGCTCGATGTCCGTGACGTGATGCCAACGGGGGACCCACTGAGCCGACCACACTCGGACAAGACGTAATCCGCAAGGTGTATTTTTTTTTAACTGTAAATAATGGTTCTTGTGTCTTAACAATAGTGTGTATGTTAAATTAAAATAGGAAACTGAGTTTAAGATCACACGGCATTAGTCTGTATTACTAAATCATTTTTGTCCTATCATTTCCGCGCGGACTGTACCTTCAATTGTGTTCAGTGCCTTGTGATTGGTCCGTGCGTTCTAGATAAAACCTCAAGACTTGTTTTTCTTCGCCAGCCAACTGATGTGCAGCCATTGAAAAACCTCGTTATCAAGGTGAAAACAGACTGGAGGTGGGCAGGGAGAGAGCGGGTGTCACCCCCACGGAAGCCCCCCTTCGCCCCGCCAGCGGCCGCCGCCCATTTGGCCTGCTGGATTATTTGTTTCGCCTCCTTCTCTGTCTGCGTCCGACCACTGGTGCCGGGGCCGCGACTTGACAAGCGCCAAGAAGAACCCGAAGAAGAAGCGGAAGAAGCCCCTTCGCCCCACTCGCAGCAGCGCCACAGAGGCCCTACAACCCCCAACTCCCCCCTCCCCTCCGCCCGCCCCCGCCCACTCGCTCGCCCTCCGGCCGACGCTTCTGCCGGATTTCTCTCTATTTTATTGCACGCGTTCCTTCGGCCCGACCCTCCGAGCCGAAAGCGAAAGACTCGCCCACCCGAGACACGATGTTGCTGTCGTCCATGGACCACCTGGGCTACTACTCGATGCCCAAGGAGAGCTTCTTGGAGCTCGACGCCTCCGCCGGCGGCGCTGACGGCTACGCGCTGCCGGGCGAAGACCTGGGCGTCGCGTACCTGAACGAGGAGAACAGCCCCAAGAACGGCACCAAGTCGTCGCTCTACAAGACGGAACTGTGCAAGCGCTTCTCGGAGTTTGGCAACTGTCGCTACGGAGGTTCGAACTCTGCTGCTTGCGTTGGTTTGAGCGATGGAAACTGACCAAATCTTGTGCGTTGCCCCCTCCCCTTACACAGCCAAGTGCCAGTTTGCGCACGGCCTCGCGGAGCTGCGCCACGTAGTGCGCCACCCCAAGTACAAGACGACCAAGTGCAAGTCGTACTGGGGCTCGGGCCACTGTCCGTACGGCAGTCGCTGCCGCTTCATCCACGAGGAAGCGGAGGGCTTCACGCAACCTCAGTACAGCCCCCCCAACCACTTGGGTGGTGGCATGTTCATGCGGGAGAAGGACCACCTGGGAGGGGGCATGGGCGTCATGGTCCCTCCCCCGCCGTCGGTGGAGCTTGGCAGTGGTGTCTACGGCGGTGGGCTGTACGGGGAGCAGCCCACTCTCCATCATCTCCAGCAGCACCACCCGCCCCAGCCCCACCAGCTGATGGCTCCGTATCCGAAGGACGACTACTCGCTCTTGTCGTCGTTGGACAAGAGTTCTTGGCGCGCACCGGCGGCGGCTGCGCCCCCTGTCTCCAACCTCCATCATAATTATGCTGGTGAGCATTTTGGCAACGCCGCCATGAAACAGCAAGGCGCCCTGGGCAGCATTGGCCTGCCTCCCGCGCAGCCACGACCCACCGCTGCCAGTGCCGCTGCTGCCAGCGCGTCGTCTCCCAGCTACCCGGACCTTCAAGATGCCATTGACGCATTGATGAAGTTCTCGCTGACGTCACCGGATGACGAATCGACGACCCCCGACAGCGCTCCCCCCATGGAGAGCACCTCAACCAACGCGACGGGGGGCCGTCGTCTCTCGAGCGTCGCCTCGTCCGCCTCCGCTTCGGCCTCGTCGGCTGCTGCGGGCGGTGGCGCGAAGAAGGCGGAGTTTTCGCTCCAGTCGGACGAGCTCTGGAAGGATTTCCCGTCGGCGTCGTCCTCGACTCCTTTCGCGGGAGACGACCTGCAGACGCAGCACTGGTCCTCGGGGCTGTCGCTCAGCCTCGACAGCAAGCCCTTCGACGGAGTCGCCGCCGCTACCAGCGAGGCGAAGGACGCTGCTGGCAATGGCAGCAACGACGAGGAGAGCCCCCGCCTGAGCGTCTTCGAGCGCTTCCACTAGGCGTCGCAAGCGAAAAGGAGAGGTGGCGCTCTGTATCTATCTATGAGCCCGCGCGCGCGTGGTCTGCTCCCGTCCGTCCCCGTCGGTTTGGTCTTCGTGCTACTGCTCGCCGCCCGCTCGTGTGTTTTACCAGCCCCTATTTACTTTTCATATAAATATTATCTCAACTATAGCTGTCCCGACGACTCCTTCTGCGGGTGCGAGGCCTTGTCGGCGTCTCCGCCTGCGCATGTTCCGGCGCTGGCGGTGCTTCCACCGACAGGGCTGGGATGACGTCTTTCGCCGCGAAGCAGCGACTCTTCCTTGCGCGTCCCATGCCGTCAGCTCTTCTTGGAGGGAGGGCCCTTGCGCTTGGGCGCTTTGGGCTTGAGCTTCTTCTCCCCAACGCCGTGGAGGCTCTTCACGCGCTCGCGCTGCTCTGCGAGGATCTCCGCCTGCGTGCGCTGCACCGCCTTCTCCGAGGCGACGGCGATGTCGGGGCGCTTCTTGGGCTTCTTCTCGGGCAGCACCACCATCCGCCGTCGCGCCTGGTACTCGCGGCAGAACCTGAAGCGGGCCAGACGCACACCAATGGCCTGTCGGAAACGATCGAGAGCTGGAGCAGGATGGGGGATCGTCCTCACCTGATGATGGCCCACAAGCTACAAGAGCGCAGTCGTAGGCAGGTGAGAGGCGGTCCCAGGCGCAGCAAGTCCCTCCGAGCCACGCTACGCACCACGGGCACGTGAAGACCATCGTGAAGACCGTCACCAGCATGATGTAATCTGCACACACACGCAGCACAAGAGCACAAGAGCCCTTCGTCCTCCGTCACAACGAAGAGAGCAGAGCAGCAGACACAGGTGCTAGCAGGGCGTACTGGTGTTTTGGCCCTGCAGACGCAGGACCATGCCGCAGATGCCCAGCGCGTAGCCCACGCTTAGCACACGGATCGCGATCTCCACCTTCTCCATCTCGTCCGATTTCCCACTGCCAGAGCAAGCGGCGCGCCCCTTGGAAGCAAAGCCCGCGTCGCTTCCCCTTCCGCCCCAGCTCGCAGCCACGTGCCATTCTTCTCCCTCCCATTTCGAGGAAAAACTTCTCCGTCAGTTTGTGTATTCCTCTGTTCCAAGTCGCTTCTTCCTCTGCTATCAGCAGAAATAAAGCAAACCCTACAAAACTCTACAACTCCTCGTGCTCCACGCCGTGTTCCGAGCCCTCCAGCTCGAACTTCTGCGCGTTGGTCTTGAGGAACTCCGTGAGGCCTTCCACGTCGCGAGCGCCCTCGTACACAACCGGGTTCTGTTTGTCCTTGGCCGGGAAGAACAGGAGCGTCGGGAAGCCGCGCACATCCACGCCCGGGTGGTCCACCTCGTTCTCCGTGGCGTCCATCTTGGCAATCATGATGCTCTCCACGTCCGCGAACGCCTCCGCCAGCTCTTCGTACTTGGGGGCCAGCGCCTTGCAGTGGCCGCACCACGGGGCGTAGAACTCCAGCAGCACGTCCTTCTCGTTGTTCACCACGCGCTCCTCGAACTCCTTGCCCACGATGACCTTCACCGCCTCATCGCTGTCGTCCTCGTGCTCCGCCGACTTCAGCAGCGGCGTCACCTCGCCAGCGAAGTAGCGCTGCTCGAAAGCAGTCAAGTCCTCGGCAAGGCCGTCCTCAACCTTCGCCACCAGGTCGTCGCCCTTGTAGTCAAACCCGTACTTCTTCATGCCTCCAGCCATGTTCACCAGCATCACCGCAGGCATCTCCTCCTCCTTCAAGCCAAAGTAGTCCACGATGCGCTTCTCGGTGTGCGGCATGATCACGTGCAGCAATTTGCCCTTGTTCGCCTTGGCCGGCGTCTTGAGCGCCGCTTCGATGCCAGCCACATAGTCCTTGGAGGTGTCCACGAAAGCCAGCACGTGCTCCGTCATGTCGCCACCAAAGATCATGGGCGCCTTCTCCTGCGAGAACATGATCACGAGCGGGAGGCTGTTGGCCTTGACGAACTCCGCCAGCGCTTCCTTCTCGAACTCGCCCTCGTACACCGCCTTGCCCTCGTCGAACTTCTTGTACAGCACCACCTTGTTCACAGCCGCCGCGTCCTCCGTGATGTCTGTGCTGGTGGAAGCCACATACACGGCCAAGTCGTCCGCGTCCGCGACCTTCTCGAGCAGCGAGCGAGCGTCACCCTCCTCCGCGTCCACCACAGCGAACACGACCACGTCGTTGACCGCCTTGATCTCCTCCAGCTCCTCCGCCGTTTCCACGATCTTGACGGCCGGGCCCGACTTCTTCACCACCCACTTCTGGATCTCGTCGCTGGTGCGGCCGCCGTCGTAGTCCTTCACCGCGGCCACATCGCCCTTGAAGAACTTGAGTGTGGGGAAGCCACGGATGGCGAACTGCTCGGCTGCCTTGGTCGCCGCCGTGGCATCCAGCTTGGCGAGGCGGATGGGCGGGTCCAGCTCCTTGAGTGCCTTGGCGGCCGTGGCGTACTCGGGCGCCAGCTTCTTGCAGTGGCCGCACCACGGGGCGTAGAACTCCACCAGCAGCGTGTCGTGGCCCGCCACGGCGTCCTCGAAGTTGTCGTCCGTCAGCACCAGCACGTCGTCCTCCTCCTCGAACTCGGCCGCGTGCGCCAGCAGCACCACGGCGAACAGCAGCGCCAGCGCCTGCGCGGCGCGTTTCACGAACATCTTGGGAGCTGCCGGGAGGATTCGCGTCTTGCAGTCGCGAAAATCCAAAGTGACACCTGCCAAGACACGGGAAGAGGATCCAAGGATACGACACGTGGCTTGGAAATTCACGCTATATCTGCAAATCCGCAGATAGTGGACGGACTTCAACGCCTGCTTCGTATACTTGGTGTTTGTAAGTAGAATCCAGCGCGAAGGAGGTTAGCTACATACAAAAACACTGTGTTGGGGCGACTTCAGCCACGTGGCAATAGCGAAGTGGCAATGCCACTCATCAAATCCGGGTGAAATCGTCGATTCAATTACAAAATAAGGTGAGCTAATCAAACCAGACGGAATTTGTTCATGGCGCTCTCCATGAACAAGTCCGATGCACCAATCTCATCGATGCGCCGTTGCAATCGCTAGGATACTCGTGGTCCTCCCCCCACAGTGATGGCCACGCGGTATTGCGTTGCGAACAAGCTCGGCAGTAGCACCAAGGCCAGTTGAAACGAAGCCTCTCATGGTGTCAAAACAAGGTGTCATGTTGTACTTGTCCAGCATAATCTCCTGTCGTCTGCACACGCCACAGCTGCTAGATCACGGCAGCGAGGTAATCGCCCACGCCGATGGCGGCGGCGAGAAGCAGCCCCTTGTAGCGCGTGCTTCGCTTGTCCTGCTTGCGCTCGTAAAAGGTAAATCTGCACAGGCATCGAGCGCGAGCCCACGTGAGTTTCGCGGCAAAAGGGTCAGATTGTTGCGGCCTTCTCCACCCAACTGCACCCACCTTTCATCGTAGAAACCCTTTGCGTAGACTGCGAGCATGTTGTGCAACTCCGGGAACTCCGCTTTCTGTCGTTCGAGCGTAAATCAGCGACACAAGCCGTCAGTACAAGGAAGAGGAAGCAAGTGTTTCGGTTGGTGGCCATCAACAGCAACAAATGGGTCGCCCGCCACTTTACCTGCGATTCCTCGAACAACTCCCAATCCAGAGTCTTGCGCTGCTCATCCAGTTTGTTGGCAAAGTGGAACACGCAACGCACTTTCTCCGGAACCTTTGACTTCCAATCTTCTTCTGACAGGCTCTTGGCAAAGTGTTTCTCGTGTTTCTTGGGCAAATAATCAACCTACAGACGAGCGCATTTGCCCAACAACCGGAACAAGAATGAGGGCACGTCAGCGCACAAACCGGAGACTGCTGAATGCGACCGATCAGCGCGTACGTTGTTCCCGAAAAGCTCCGTCATGACGGCCTTCTGGGTGGCTATCATGGACTCGAGGATGAGTTTCGTTTCGGCCTCCGCCACGATCTCATCCCCATCAGCGTCGTACAAGCGGAATTGGCCTGGTAGAAAAGCAAGTCCGGACAACGTTAGAGCGCTGATACTGCATGCCACCCGCCATATAGGAGTTGAAACTGGGGCAGATCTTGCTTTTGAGCCACTCGGGGCTATTGCCGTGCGCAGCGACCCGCAGCAACTGCTCGACCTCTTCGACTTGCACTTTGCCTGGTCGTACCAAGACCACACACGCGTCAGGCGACTATCCACGATACAAAACGCTCGTTGAGCCATATCAGAAGCAACCACCGACAAAGCCATCCACCAACCATCGTTGTCCCTGTCCAGCAACTCGAAGCAGGTCGCGGTCTGCAAGCACATGTGCCTGGACATCTTCAGCTTGATCGCCTCCACATACGCCTCAGCCTCCGCACTGTCGAGGTCACTCTCTTGCAGGGCCCTAATCTTCCCACTGCTCTGGAACGCCTCATCCTCCAGTTTCTGCAGATAGACAGCGGCCTCTCTTACAAACGCGTCGAAGCCGTCCTTGTCCAGCTGCGTCTGGCCTCCGAAGGTGTTCGTGTCGCGGTAGGTTTCGAGCCAACGGCGGTATGCGTCGCTTTCTGTCAGCTGGCGTGCTGCCGGCTGTGCTGGGATTTTAGCCACGAGGTGCTGCACAGACTGGATGCTCTTGAGCTCCGGCAGCTCTTCTGGCGTCCTCAAGTAACGAGGAAAGACAACCTGTGAGATGCGGTAAGGACATGGCAGGTGGACATGCCAGCGCCAAAGCAGGGAGGCGGAAGCGCACCAATGGGCTGCTGCTGGAACACGCGCAACAGCGACAGACGCGAGCGCGAAGGCGCCGTCCCCGCCGTCGCCACTGTCGATAGCCGGCGCATTTGCAATTGCGAATGCGCTCCACCTCCCATCGGTGGCCTCCTGTTAAGTACGAATACGCCTAAGTACGCTTACGTTTTGATTTGGGGTCCACCAAAACCTCCCGAACAATGCTGGGACTTTGGCGTGGGTGTGGGTGTGCGCGTGTTCGCCTCTCTTCAGGGCCCGCTGCGTGCGCTGGCAGGAGTTTAAGCTCCGGTCGCTCCTATGAGGAGCCGCGCTTCTGCGTCCAGGGCGAACTCACACAGGCACGGACCCGAGGGTTTAACTGATCAAGCGGGCAACTCTAACGTCCACACTCGGTTCTGATACAATGTAGCTCCCCGTGGGGACGATACCGGCAGTTGGGGTGGAGGCGCAGGTGACGCACGCGTTTTCGCTGGAGGATGCGCGCGCCTTCGCGCTTCTATCAGGCGACAACAACCCGCTGCATGTGGACGCGTCGTTTGCCTGCGAGCACACCGCAGAGAGCAGACCCGTGGTGCAGGGCCTGCTGTCGGCCAGCCTGTTCGCGACCATCTTTGGCCGCACCGTGCCGGGGGCGGTGTACGTGAAGCAGGACCTGCGCTGGCGGGCGCCGCTGCTGGTGGACGAGCGCGTGACTGCTCGCATTCGCGTGACGAGAGTGCGCAAGCGCTTCGTCGACTGCGAAACTGTCTGCGCGAAAGCCGACGATGGCGTCGTCGTCGTCGATGGCCACGCTACGCTACTGCTGCCCCAGCCGGCCAATCAAAAGGCGGCTTAGAACTTAGTGCCTCCAAAGTTGGGTGTTGCTATTGCAGTCGCTTCACGTCGTTAGCGAATGAAGTATCTGACTCCCCAGCACGGTCTTCTTTGTTCTTCTTAATCCTTTCGGAGACAATGCATGGCTACCGCTTGCTCCACTCTCCTTCGCCTTCATCTCGGCTTCCAACTCGCGTGACTTCGTTCTTCGTACCTCAACGAGCTACAAGTTTCCGTCTTAGGCCTGAGCCTTCTTGTTCGGCGACTCCCGCCAGACGGTCTTGACGCACTCCGTGAGACCCGGACCTTCAATGTTGACGCGCAGCAGGCCGAGGAACATGACAGCGGTCACACCCAGCCACGACACGCGCGCTAGCGTGCGCATACGCTTGGGCACGTAGTCCGAGATGACGTTGTTCATGCCGATGTGCGCGTGGATCGGCAGAATCGCGCCCAGCGCCAGGTCCACGGGCATTGCCAACGGAGACGGGCTCAGCACGAACGCCACAGGCACCAGGGCCATCAGACCCATGCTGGAGAGATGCTGCAGCTTGGTCGAAAACGTGGCGTTGTCCGCTGCGATACCGACGAAGGTAAAGTAGCGAAATGCTCAGTACAGTAGCAGAGCGACACAAGCCCGCGCGACCCGAGACCCACCTTCAATGATGCCCGCCAGTCCGCTGAGCTCCTTGTTCTCCGTCCACTTGGTGGGGGCGCCTGCAGATACGCGTAGAGACGGAAAAGGAGGAGCGGGTGAGACCACCCGACCTCCACAGAGTTCGCACGGCCCCGTTCACGTACTCTTGCGGAAGTGACGAACGCCGGCGGCTGGCGTGGCGCAGCGTGGGCTCACGCGCGTCGCCACAGCGCTCCCCGATCGCAACAGACTGCGGTGCATCATGGCGTCTCTTGTCAGCCGTCGGTCCGCTCGGATCGCTGCGTTCTGCGTTGTGAGAACTCGCTCGCCAGAAATTACCCACAAAACCCACACCCCACACCCGCGCTACCTTCGCGCAACCGCCAAAACCTCGGACACGCAAGGTTTTTCTGGTCCTTTCCCCACTCATCACTTATGTCAGTACCTCGAACTTCAAGTTTCCGACCGATGCGGCACAAAACCGCCCAATCATCGCTGGTAGAAGCTGAATGGCCCTCCAAGCCAAGGTCGCGGGCGACGCGGAGGGGAGCCCAGGGCTCGCACCGCCGCCACGCGCGGCAGGCTCTGCCTTCGAGCGCTCGGAGGCGCTGGTAGTGAGCGCCACGTTTCTGCGCGCAGCGTTCGGCGGCGCGGCGGCCGTGTACGCGTTGTGGCTGGGGCGGCCGTGCTCGTCTGTGGTGGTGGTGCACCTGCTGCTGCCCGACGACGCCGCCTGCTCCGTGAAGCTGTCGTCGGACCGTCTCTGCTTCACACCGGAGAACTTCGCGGCGCCGCAGCTCGTGCGCGTGGACGTCGTGGAGAACCGCCCGCTGTGGAACGTGATTACACACAGGCTCTTCAGTCTGGACCGCAACTACGACCGCGCGCATACGCCGACCGTCGTGGTGCAGACTGAGGTGACGTCCGCTGAGTGTCCGCTGGTCACATTTGGGGGACTCCTAGCCAAGCGGAAGGCAGCGACCACGGGATCCCCGACGCTCACTCGACTGGATCTGCTGGTTGCGACGCCGGATGATCCCAACAATCGCCCGCCGACGGATTGCGCGACCGCCTCACAGGCACAGGATGGAGCGTGCTGCGTCAGCCACATGGCATCCGGATATAATTTCTCCGTGGTGGCGGTGGCGCAGCCGAAGGGAAACGCTTTGGTCGCATGGGGGCTGAACACCAACGGGGAACTCGGCAACGGGACACTGACGTCTGCAGCAGCCCCACAGCCAGTGACGCTTCTGCCAATGCTACTACAGGGTGAACCACTTACTGTCTCTCATGTGTCCTGCGGAAAGCACCACGTCGCGGTCGTCACGGGCCAAGCACGGCTTTTTACGTGGGGGAGCAACAGATACGGGCAGCTCGGCCTCGGAGATTTCTCGTCACGCTCGCAGCCAGAGGAGGTGCGCTTCGCCCTAGCCACTCTCAGTTCCCATCGGCGCGCGTTGCGAGTCAAACACACGGTTCAGCGAGGGGGGAACAACGTCACCCATGTGGCCTGCGGGGCGGCCCACACGCTCTTCGTCACACATCAGCAACAGATCCTCGGTATGGGATACAATCAAGCAGGGCAGCTAGGTTTGGGCCATCAGCTGCAGCAGCACAAGGGCTGGCGCAGTTATACCCCCATCGTGGTGGAGTCTCTGCGCGACCAGAGCATCCTGGACCTCTCAGCTGGCCAGAATCACAGCGCGTGCGTTCTTAGCAATGGAGACGTGTACACATGGGGGTGCGGTGACGATGGCCGTCTCGGGAACGGCAAGTCTGACGAGGGCGCGACTACTCCGACGTTGCTGAAGTTGCTCCGGGAGGTTCCGATTCGAGCTCGAGCGGTCCGCTGTGGCGCAAGACACATGGCGGTGCTTTCCGATCGCGACTTGCTCTACGTGTGGGGTGCGAACGAGTTCGGCCAGGTTGGCTGTAGGGACACAAAGCCGCGCTCTCACCCGTACCTGCTCGCTCCTCCAACGCTTTTTGCGGAGGGTGTTGCAGACGTCGCGCTAGGCGAATTCCATTCAACGTGTGTGACACTTCAAGGAAAGGCCTTCGCGTGGGGTTTGAACCTCAGAAACGACGTCACAAACATCGGCGCGTGCGCTTCGCCGCACATTGTTGTGCTGCCCGAGCGTGAACGGGTCAAGAAAGTTTCGTGCGGCTGGACTCATATTAACATGGCCACGTATGTTGTGCCCGATGAGACAGGCGCTTCAAGGCAAGAAACGAACATCGATCGAAAAAGGGAGAAAGAGCGCTTGCTCGAGCGTAAACATGAAGCGATGCGCTGGCGAGCGGTCATGTCAGCCACGATGGCGCCTGCTCACCGTAGCGAAAGGCGACGCCCTAAGTCGGAGCAGGAAGCTGGAGCACAGACCAGACCAGTCGGGATGAAGGCTGGTCACTCGCAAACCCAGCACACCAATCAGTCAAAAGCAGCAAAACTGTGCGAACAATCAGAGCTGCAATCGGGGATTGCTCACCTCTTGCAGCGCGTTGTTGTTCCTTATGTTGATCAGGCTGTGGAGAAGGCGAAGCGAGATGTGCTCCTGTGGCGACACGATACTCGTGTAAAAAACATCAGGTAAAAGGTTTGCTGCTCTTGATTTTGGGAGTGCTCTATTCGAGCCAAGTACTTTGATATTTGGTTTGTAACTTGCTTCTCCCTGTTGTCCTCGTTGTTGGTGATGAAATAGCAGGCGCAATGCTGCAGAGGAGCGAAGCAGCAGCGCGGGTGCCTCTTCTTTTCAGCTGAGAGGGATCTTTCATCAATCTCAGCGTCGCCCACCTGAGCTTCCTGCAGCAACGTTGTTTTCGACACCATTGACTTCTCCCCGTCGAATCTTACTGGCCGCAGCATCGACTGTGGATTCTTCTCCGCTTTCCCGCCCTCTACTGATGTCGACACCGGATACGCCTCGGTTGGGGAGTCATTTGCAAAATTCGCTGGCTGCTGCTGCTTCATCCAGAACAAACTCGCTTGAAGTTCTCCCGCGAGATCTAGGGAAGCGCGCGTCTCCTATTCAAACGACCGCTGGTGACCCCAGCCTCGCCTCTCCGGACAATTCGTCTGCTTGCACTTCCAAGTACCGCGCCCACTCTCCACCGCAGAGGCGAACAGCCAGACCGTCCCCGAGAAGTCAAGTGGCTGTGGTGGAGGCGTTGATGCACCAGCCTTCGTATTCTATCATGCAAGGCGCCCTCACTTCTGTTCGAGCCCGCCAGCCCAAGTGACCACGATATCTGTCAGGGAGGGCATGTTGCAGCAAGCCAGCCTGGGAGTGTTTGCGGAGCAGTCCATCTCGTCGAACAACAAAAAGGGATGATGCAGAACCCCGACATGGTGAGCACATTTCAACCAGCTGGCAGATCTATATCAGGACCGACGCTCGCAACGACTCGTGTCTGTTCGTTCGCACCATGCCTGCTGGCATTCGAGATCCCAGAAACGAACACTTTGAAACCTCTCCAGCGCAAGGGCCAGCCTGCTCAACGCACAGAAGAGTGGACCCGCTTTTGTTGTCAAGCGGCCGCGTGTGACTGAGTTCATGCCTGTGCATAATGGCGGACTCTCATCGAGCGAAGGTGCTTGCGTCCAAATCGGCAAAAGCGGTATACGGGGCGAAGACGAAGGGGCCACGTTCGGGTGCGGGGAAGAATCAGCAGCCTTCTCCAGGAGCCGCACAATCCTCTCTGCTACCACGGATTGATCGGAGAGGAGAACCGCAACACCACCTTCGGATCCCAGCCGTCCCAGCCGTCCCAGCCGTCCCAGCGTCTCCCACCTCTGCAAAGCATGAAGATCTGTCGATTCACCTTACTTCCAGACGGCCATCCAACAACAAAGCATCGACCAATGAAGAGGGCTCGCCCACGTTCCATGACGACGGGTTGGAAGGCCTGTCTGCGAAATCAGCGTGGTGTACTCCACGGGAACTTGCCCCAAGTGGAGCTCTTTCTGGGTCCCATGTAGCCTCTTTCTTTGCTGCGCCAGAAGGGGATAGCAGCAACGACGACTGCAGTGGGATTTTGCCGACACCAATGCGACTGCGATCGGCAGAACAGAAGATTATCTCAGCGGAAGAACTCTATCGCGTCGACATGGAGCAGCTATCCGCCAGCAACGAGAAGTTTTTCGAAATTTCCACGTCCGCAAATCAACACGTGGAAAGCATTCAGACTCAGCTGCCAAGCATCTCGGAAGCGTTCCAGCAGTCGGCGTACGTAACCCACCATCGACATGCTCGTAGACTGCCTAGTCTCCGTCTTCGTTGCTTCCGATTGACCCAGCTTTGTCTCTTCGCATCGCGTTCCGTAGGTCCGTTTTGCAAGAACTATCAACTGACATCGCCACGCTCCACCAACAGCACGAAGTTGCCAAGAAACACATGTACGGTCTCTAAGGATGGAGGCAGTCTAGGATATCTGCTATAGGTGCTGCTGTACTGACGAGCTGGCTTGTTGATGCTTCTTTCCCAGGATTGACCAATTTGATGCAGCGATCAACACGAACGCCGAGGAAATGGTGGCTCTATCCGAATCACACGCTGCTGAGAAGGCTGAGCTCCGTCAAGCGCATGAACGTGCAATCCACGAAGCAGACGACCTTCTCCGTGACAGAGTGATGGAGCTGGAAACAAAGTGCAGCAAGATGGAGGAGACGTACCTGGACGAACTGCAGCAGCTTCGGCAGAATTCGGCATCCAAACTCCAAACACTTCAAGCGTCAAGTCGAGCGGAAAAGGAAGAATTGGAGAGGTCGACAGCTTTAGCGATTGAAACCCTTCGGAGTGGCTCCAAGGAAGAACTCGAAGAGCTGCGAACTCGCACGCGAGTGGCGTATGAAGAGCTGGGAAAGCAGTCATTGGCGGAAGTCGCAGAGCTTCAGCGAAGCTCCGAGGCGGAATTGGCGGAGGTGAAAGACGCGTTGACGAAGGAGATTCTGACGCTCAAAACCAGTTCAGCAGCGGACCTCACGGCTTTGGCTGAAAAATCAGAGCAAGAGCTGCAGGCTCTCCGAAAGCAAAAAGAGGAAGCTTTTCGGACCCTGCAGGCGGAATACTCAACTGAGCGAGCTCAGCTGCTCGAAGGAGCTTCGGAAGAAATCACGCGACTGCACATGCTCCAGAGTGATCAGGCCACACGAATGGAAGCGCGCCGCTGTCTGGAAGTGAGAAATTTGAGCGACGATCTTCAAGCGACGAAGGCAGAGCACTCCAATCAGATCCAAGCGCTTCACCAAAGGTACACCTCCGAATTTGAGACTCTCAAATCAACGGCGGAGTGCGAGAAGACTTCTTTGCTGGTCGCACATGGCGCAGAGGTCGAGAAGATCTCGTTGGAAGCAGCTTCGCAGCTCTCACAAACAACAACATCCTACGAAACCAAACTGAATCTCATGGCTGAAATGCACGGAGCGGAGATCAGTCGCAGCAAGGAGGAAGCAGCACAAGCGAGAGACGCGCTGGTCACCAAGTACGAGCAGGAGTTGGCTGCATTACACGACGAACGGGCATGTGAAAGAGCCGCCTTGATCCTCCAGTATGAGACTGAGCTTGATGCCTCCAGGTGCGCCAGCAGAGAACAGCGCGAAAGCACCGCAAAAGCGCACGAAATGCAACTGGCTCAGCTCCGTGAAGCTCATAGCGCAAAGCTGCTGACTCTGGAAATGACGATGCGTGAGCAAAGCAAGCAGGCGGAAGAAATGATTGAAGGGAAAAACGTCGAGTTAGAGCGTAGGCAAGACCGCATCGAGGGGCTGGAAGCCAGCGAGCTTGCGCTGAAAAAGCATCATGGCCAATATGCCGAGCGGTCTCTGGAGCTGGTCGAACAGAAAAACATGGCGCTCTGTGAGCGTGAAGGCGATATCTGGAGTCTTCAACAGGCGAATATGGAGAAGGCAACGATGCTGGAGGACGTCAGTCGCGAGCTGAAATCGGCGAGAGAAGATCTGGAGACCAAGGGGAACACAATCCTGGAGCTCACCTTTGTGATCAAGAGTCGGGACGACGAGATCGAGAAGTTGCGGACGGCGTTGCTGGACACCGTCCAGACTGTGAACACCAAGACGGAAATCCTGGACCTGACGGCAGAAACGCTATCCTCGAAGGCGAAGGAGCTAGAAGACATGAAGACTGCATTGCGGCTGGAGACTGGGCGGCTGTCAAGGGTGGAGGAGTCCATGCACCAGAAGGAAGGGCTGCTCGAAAACACGGAGCTGAAAGTTGAGAGCATGCGGCTCAACATGGAGAACATGCGCTTGGAAATGAAGCGCATGCAGATGGACATGAAGCTGCAGCTGGAGCACACCGAGGGAGAAATCGATCTGAAAAACGGCGAGATCCGTCGTCTGTACGGCAGCCAGAGCGAGCTGAAGCAGAAGAACGACTTCTGCCACCAGACGATCGAGCGCTTGGAAGAAGAGCTCGCGTTTTCCCAGCGGCAGGGTGAGGAGGCCCAGCGCCGCATCGCGTTATTGAAACTGGAGGCCACGCAAAGTACAGACGAGATGAAACAGGTGTGCGATCGGCTTCTCGGCAGTGAGCAGGATCTCGTGCTGATGACGCGGGAGAAGCAAGCCATTTTGACGGAGAGTCAGCGCGTACAGATTCAATTCAACAACCTCACACAAGTGGCGCAGGCACTTCATCAGAACGTCGAGCGCCAGACGATGCGGGCGGAAGAGATTCAAGCTCGCTGTCACAGGTTGCTGGAAGAAACCTCGGCAGAGAAAGAGGAGCGCATGCGGTCGGAGAAGCACCTGCTGATGCTCGAGCTCTTGGCAGTGAGGGAAAGCGTTCGGCATCTCGAAGGCGTCGAAGAGCGCTTGAACGACAGCAGCCAGAAGAATGAGGCCCTGCACGTTGAGAAGCGGAGACTCGAGAATGAAGTCCAGGAGCTCAGCAATCTTGTGGAGCAGTACAAGGACACGGATCGATTGCTGCATGCTGCAGAAGACGACATCGCGTTGAAGAAAACGCGAATTGATGACCAAGAATCCGCTCTTGCGGACATGAAGGACCAGCTTCACACACACGAAGAAGGAGCTCGCCACCGCTTGAACGCGTCGCAAATGGAGATGGAGGACGCGCGGGGAAAGCTGCAGGCAGTTCGATGGGACCAAGTAGAGCGGACGCGTCGCTGTGCTCGCTTGGAGACTGACCTCTCGAGCCTCCGCCTCGAGAAAGAGCAACTGCTGCTTTCCCTTGGACAGGAGAAGGAGGAACGCATGCGGTGTGGCGAAATGTTTCAAGAAGAATGGGCAAGCATGCGAGCAGAGCTTGATCGAACTGCAAGCGACTTGAGTGACTCACAGCACACGCTCGAGTTGACAGGGTTGCAGGAAGAGTTGGAAGAGCAGAAACGCCAGACCTGCAAAGCGACAAGTGATCTTCACGCTGTAAACAAGCTTCATGGGGAACTGCAGACGCGATTCAGCTGCCTGAATGAGGAAAACCAAACCCACATGGAGACATTTCGGTCAGTGGAACAGCAGCTCACACTGCGAACCAACGAGTGCAGC
The DNA here is from genome assembly GCA_001712635.2 of Nothophytophthora sp. Chile5. Lineage (NCBI taxonomy): Eukaryota > Oomycota > Peronosporomycetes > Peronosporales > Peronosporaceae > Nothophytophthora > Nothophytophthora sp. Chile5. The sequence continues at coordinate 16,872 of MBAC02001077.1, forward strand.
GAGTTGCAGCAGTCGCTAGAAGAGCAGCGTGGCCAATTCGAGCAATTGACGGCGGATTACCACAGCAAAGTCGCCCTGTTGACAGCGGATGACGACAGCCACATCACCCAGTTGGCAGTGGAGCACTGCGATGGTATGGGGCTCTTGCAGGAGGAGCAGGACAGCAAGGTGGTAGAGACCGCTGTCAGTTTTCCCAAGGCGAGTGATGAAAGGCGAGCAGTGGATCAAGGCACTGGAGAAAACCACAGACAGCTGCTTGAGCAAGAAGCACTTGGGCAGAGACAAGCAGCAGACGAGCAAATTCATGCAGCCTGCGCACACTCGCTTGAGCTCCTGACGGTTCAGATAGCGCACGCACAGGAGTTGGCCTCGATGGAAGAAAAGGTGGCGGAGATAAAGCTACTTCACAGCCAGCAGACAGTCGCGATTCAAGTGCGGAGTGCTCAGCTGGAAGTTGAGCAAACTCAAGCTCGCGAAGAGAGAGAGCAGCAACGCCAATCGGACGCAGCAGCAGCTAACGAACGAAACGAGCAGGCCATCGCAGAGCAGGAGAGGCTGCTGACTGTAGCCTCAGATGAAAGCAACGAGCTAGTGCGCCTTCGCCTCACGGAGGAGCATTTGGTGAAGGTGAACGAGCAGTTGGAGGGCTTCCACATGGAGAAGGAGCAGCACGCAGTCGTCCTAGCTACCGCACAGGAAGAGCTGGTGGCAAAAGCGAAGACACTGGAAAGCATTGAGGGCCAGATGGAGCAGTTAACAGTGGAGCGGAGTGGCCTACAGACGCAGCTTCAAACGATGAAGCGGAGAATGGCAGAGCAAGACGTCATTGTGGCAGTCAAGAACGCCACGATTGACAACATCCGAAAAGGTAGAGTTCGCTGTGCTCGTCCTGTCCACCCGCGTCGGTTTCATGTGGCTTCAGGTCTGCATTCCCCTCACCCAATTCCCCACTGTTTTCTCTTTTATTCCAGAGCTCAACCTCCTGCACACGACAAGCAAAAGCACACGCTCCAGCGAGCAGTTTGTTGCTCTGCTTCGACAGCAACTTGAGACGCACCTGATGGAGGTGTACCACATCGAGCTGGGGGCGGTCGCAGACTTTGCGCTTGACGAGGAAAGCGATTTGCTTGAGTGTCTGAAGGGAGCGCTAGCAATGCGTTGTCGCCGCAAAGTGGTCGCAGACAACCTTGTCGACACAGACGGCGTCATGCTCAGCATCCAAACCGTCCGCGATCGATTGCAGGAATACGATGGCGTGATTTCAGTGGTCAGGCAGTGCAGAGTGTCGCCTGCTGACGAAGACGAGGGGAAAGCTCTGTCGGGGAGAGTTGCGGCTTTGGCTGGGGAGCTCGACCGATTGAGAAAGCGTGTGGGCCAGCTCTTCATGCACGACACTGGAGCAGATGGCGACAAGGAAGACGACGGAACGGACGCTTCGATGCGCTTGCTGGACGGAGTTGCTTCTCTCTTTGAGAAACTTGCGATACCCAGAGCGCTGGACGCCGCTTCTGTTCGCAGTCAGCAGCTGATTGAGATACTCCAGCAGCATGATAAGCTCATGCGGGAGGCCAGGTCGAGCTGTGTGAAGGACGAAATCCAGTCCGTGGAGGACATTGCGCGTTTGTTCACCAGCATCGAGGCAGTTCTTACTCGTGCACGAGAAGTCACGGGCAGCCATCATGTCGTCAAGCTCGAGGACTTACTGGGTTTGTTCGACGAGTGGGAAAACCTGCTCAAGCAACTAGACACCTCGAAGCGCAGCAGCGCTAACGAGATGATGGGCGTCTCGCTGGACGGGTCTCCCTTTCCTGCTGCAACAACACCAAACTATCTCCGAAGCGCCGAGATCCTTGCTTCCAGACAGGAAGCCTCACGCTTTGCCCAGCGGTGCAAGGATGTGCTTCACTTTACAGCAGAAAAGGACGCTTCGGTCGACGATATCGTCGAAGCAATTGAGCTGCTCATGAAAATTCTGAGGCATTTTGAGCTGCTGCAGCCGAAGCTCGGAAGCCCTCGCCGCTCGCCAACGGTTGCTGCTTCCGCTTTGCCCACTTGTGGGAATGCAGTTGACGCGAACGCTAGCTACGGTTCGGTATCGGAGATTTCTGTCCCCACCATCGAGAGCAAGGTGGCGGCAGTGCTCTCCTTTGTGGAGGAGCTGCAACTCATGTCCGAGTTTGCGCAGAGCATCCTGGACGAAGACTGCAAGAGTGAGAGCCAGCCAGCCAGCAACGAGAACAGCAGCGCCAGTCTATCAACACTGCGGGCTCTCACACGAACGCCATCACCTGCACCGGCGGTGGACGACCTGCAAATCGACGTGGATCTCCCCTTCGACAGGGTGCTGCATGACTTCGACCAGCAGATCTGCGAGTTTTCCAACGACGAGGGCGACCGACAGCGGGAGGACTTCTTCCTCGCTCCCACGGGGGATGCGCCGTCTCGATCACCCTCGCCATTCCTCGCCGACTCGTTGATGGACATCTCGCTAGTGATGAACGATCACCACCAGCTTTTGTCACAAACGGCCCGCTGGGTTGCCAAGTCAAGGCAAAGTGGAACGCGCGGTCCGACGTCCGACCTGGGAGGAGAAATCGGGCGGTTGGTTCGTGAGCATTGCGCCCTTTTGTCTCTGGCACGGCGTTTATTCAAATTGAAGGATCCTCGGCAAGAGTTAGCGTCGCTTCTGGAGGGGGTGGCGCTTCTGGAGAAGCTGACCGGACGACTGGCGCTCTTCTCTAGTCGAAATGGAAGTCGCTCTCTCCCAGAGCTGAGGTCGGGTGAGGGGCAAGCGGGAGGCTCGAGTCCGTCTGAATCCACGGAATCTCTGGCGAAAAGCGAAGCCGACTCTGCCCAGTCATCGTCACTCTCCGTGTTTGAGTCTATGGGAGATATGGCTCGCCATCTCCAAGACTACGACTACTTCCTCGAGAAGGTTCATGTGGACAAGATCCGACCGGGTGGTGGGGAGTTGGCCAGCGCCGCTGTCAACATCGAGGAGCTCGTGGACGCCCTCAACGAACGGATTGCTCTGGCAGAGCAGAGCAGATGCCTGCTTGGCTTGCAGGACCCTTTAGAGGAGCTGCCTCAAGTTCTCCTGGGGATGCAAGAGGTGCTGCGTCAGGCGAAGCAGCTGCGAACCCCATCGGCGCTTTGCGAGGGAAGGCAAATGCGAATCCAAGTCGAGAACCCAGACGGCGAGAACAGTGGCGCCTTCGCCGCACAGCAGGAAGAAGATGTTGAAGCCGCGAGCGGAGGCGTTGGCGCCATTCTCGTTGAGATGGACGCGGTCGCTGAGGATTTGCAGAGCTACCACCAACTCGTGGCGTGGATGAATCAAACGCTGCCGTTTTCCGAGTCGACGACATCGGTCGACGAGCTGCAGGTTCGAGTGCAGAACGTTCTGACGCAGTTGGCGCAGCTGACGACGGAAAACGCAAGACTGGAAACTGCCATGGCAACGCTGGAGAGCGGGTTCGGCCAACTGGAGGACAACAAAGCAGCGCTGGTGCAGAACTCGGTGCAAGAAGGCGCGGTGCTCTTGGAGCTGGACTCTCTGCAGCCCCAGCCGTTGGCGAGGGCATCAGAAACGACGCCGACGCGGCTCGAGGTGCTGCAGGCGCTGGTTCGGAATCAGCAGCTGGCTCGTCAGGACGCGCAGCAACGGGAAGTCGATGCGGAAATGGAAATGGCATTTCTGCGTCATTGCGGTCTGCTTCCCGTGCTCACTACTGAGGAGCCTAATGGTGTGCAAGAGACGCCAGAAGCGCCACAAAAGAAGGGAGTGCTTCCGGTGGCTGCGCGCATCAACATCTACAACCAATTGCTGGAAAGCGCAGAGCGTTTGCGTGCCGAGAAGAGTTGTGTGGAGCTGGCGCTCGTCGAAGTGACGCAGCGAGGGGACGAGAAGCTGGCGCGACTTGAGACGCATCTCGCCGAAACGAAGCGCGAGATGGAAGCGGCGCTTGCTGAAGAACGCGCGTTTCTGGGGTCACACGAAGCATTTTCCTCCTGCTTGGGTCCTGAAAACCCCACAGGAGCCGCCGCACCGTCTCGCATGCCAGTGTTCCAGCAGCTGCTTGAGGAGATGACGCGTCTACTTGAGGATAAACGGGCGGATGAGGGTCGGAATGTCCGAGAGCTCGACTTCTTACGAGTCAATGAGCTGATTCCAGAGTCGGCAGCCACCGCCGCCACGTCCTCGTCGCTGTCTCCGACTCGCCTCAACGTGTTCCAGCAGCTGGTGGACGCTCGAGCGCTTCAAGTCGAGCGGAGCAAAGAACTGGAACTGGAGAAGCGCTTTCTGCTGGACAAGAGCTTGGCGTTCGACCCGAGGGAGTCCCACAGCTCGCGGCTGGTGGTCTACGAGACGCTTCTCGCCGGTCAGAACGCCCTCATTGAGGAGAAAATGGAGCGTGAGCTGGCGCTTGAGGACGAGAAGGCGGCTCTTGCGTCGTTGACTCGAAAGGTGGAGCGACTGGAAACGGCGTTGATGGCGTGGCAAGAGTCTGCCGTTGCGTCTCAGCGCGAGTGGGACGACATGCTGCTGGAGGAGGAGGAGAAGCGACGCAGCTTGGCCCAGCGCTTCGCAGAATCCCACGAGCAAACAGCGGAGGTCTACGCCCGAGAACTGGCGGAGCTCACCAGAGCCAGAGACGCTGCGGAGACGCTCGCAGCCTCCACCCACGCCGAAGCGCTGGAGCACGCGACAAGAGAGCACGAGGCGCGCCTCGCTGCCGAACTGGACAAGCAGGCGCGACAGCTGGAGGTCGCCGCCTTTGCGCAGGCCGAGCTGGCATCTCACACTCGCGTAAATGGCCCCACGGACCCCGCATCGCAGACCGCCATGCAGGCGCGGGCGCAGCTGCTGGACAAGTTCGCGAAGCGCGACACGGCAGCGATCAGCATGATCTACAGGGCGATTCGCTTGGCCACGGACATCCTGAGCGCCACGGCGGCCCCCTCCACCGGAGCGCCAACTGCTCGGACGCCACTCGGCAGCATCTCGGACAAGCCCGTGGAGGCCACGCAGGCGGTGCTGACCTGCGTTCAGGAGCTCAAAGCGCTGAAAGATTACCTCGTGCAGTCGCTGGAGCAGGCGACGAGAGGCGACGACCACCAGCCGACGGCTCCGGTCGCTCAAGCGCCGTTCGCCAAGTGGACAGCCGATGCGATCGCGCGAGCGACAGGCGACAAGGAGAGCGCGATCGACCTGGCGCTTTGCGCCCACCGCGAGTTCATGAGCTTTGCGCACCTGCAGCTGCTGACTCGCCAGGAGGCGGCGGACAAGGCGCTCGCTCGACTCTACGAGAAAGTGAAGGCTGCGGCAGCCCACGGCGCCTTCACGGCAGAGCAGCAGGAGCTGCTGGCGCTGGAACTGGAGGTCACGCGCCAGAAAGAGGCCGGCGAAGACGCGGACTGCAAGCTTCGCCTCAACGAAGAGTACTACCGCCGGCTTCTCGACGACCGCAAAGAGCTGGAGGCGGCCCAAACAGCTGCAATCGAGGGGCTCCGCGAAGAGAGCAAGGCCCTGCGACTGGAACTCGCCAAAATGGAGCAAGGACTCCTGCAACAGCAGGCCCGCCCGCCCTCCGGCCATCACCCCCTCCCGGCGTCACGCGTCCTCAAAAGCGCCGCCGTCTCGTCCGTCCCGATGCCCATGCGGCCCGAACGCCCGCGCGGCGGCGGGAGTGCTCACAAGGAGCGCTTTGTGAGCGACTTGGAGCGAGAAACTGGCCAGCGCCACAGCAGCCCCAGCCGCCGCTTCGGGGAAGGGAAAGCGCGCGACGCGCTCCCTCCGGAGCGCTCGGCCACCCCGTCGGAGCAGGAGCTCCGAGCGCTGCTGCCAGCTGCGGCAGCTGCAGCTCCGGCGACGGCGCCAGGGTCGTCGCTGCAGAGCCAGGAGCTCTGGTACCAGGGCGTGCGGTCGCTCCAGTTCGTGTCCTTCTTCATCTCCGTCTTCCACGTGCCCAGACAGCAGCTCTTCCGCGTGGAGGTGTTCAACAGCGACACGGAGCAGCAGCAGCAGACGGTGTACGTCACGTGGACGGAGATGCAGACGTTCCTCCGGGAGAGCAGGAAGGCCGTGCGTCTCGGAATCCAGCTGCCAGACTCCGAGGCGGCGGCGGCTGTCCCCCAGCACGTGCGGGCGGAGATCGCGGACGTCCTGTTCGAGCGCGTCCGCGTCTACGGAGAGGGCACGGACAGCATTCTGCTAGGATTCGAGTAGGTCGAGGGGTTAGACACTGCAGTAAGCTAAGCATGCGTATACCAACATCCTCCCGCCACGCGCTCTACACGCTCAGCGGCGTGCTGGGGGGCGGAGGCGGCGAGTTGGCCTCGCGTGGCCCCCGCGGAGAGCTGCGGCGTCTCCGCCACCAGTGGGCGAAGGAGACGCTGCCCCACGGGAAGAGGGAGGGGTCTGCGGCCCCTGCGCCTCCGCCCTCGCCCGAGTTCTTGCGCTTCCGGCCGCGCGGCTCCTCGTCCTCGCCGCCGTCGCGCTCGCCCTCGTCCTCCTCGTCGCTCACCCGCGTCTCTCCGTCGGTGGTCTCGTCGAAGGCGTCCATCGGGTCCGCCAGCAGCAGCGAGCGGCTCTCGGCCTGCTCCTCCGCGGCCAGCAGCGTCGAGTAGGACGTGAACACGTCGTCGTCCAGGTACTTGCGCGGGTTGCTCTCGATGAGCTTGAGCAGGCGCACGAAGTGCGGGTGCACCTCGGCGATGGGCACGTGCAGGTTGAAGGACAGCTGCGCGTAGACGGTGAACTCGGCCGTGAGCACGTCGCGCGACGGCAGCGCGTGCACGCGGTCGATGTCCTCCAGCAGCTGGCGGATCACTCGCTTGCGCGCGTCCGAGGCGCAGGGCTCGTTGAACTTGACGGCCAGCAGGAAGCACACGGCCATGTAGAGCTTGCGGTTGGCCTTGGTCACGTAGTGCTGCAGCACCAGCTTCTCGAACAGCACGCAGGCAAGCGCCACCGTGGCCACCTCCAGGTCCAGGCGCTGGCTGCACAGCAGCGCCTCGCGCTTGAGGTGCCGCAGCTTCGAGAGCGACAGCGACGGGTCCTGCAGCCACCACGCGTGCTTCTCCTGGAACTTCTGGTTGAGCTCGTCCTTGAGCTCGTGCGGCTTGACGAACAGCAGGATGCTGGACACGATGGGCCCGAGGCTCTTGTCGCCGCGCACGACGTGGCGGTGGCGGCCCTGCCGAAACTCGGGGTCGTCCAGGAAGTTGGCGGAGTACGGCACCCGCTCCGGATGCGCGTCCTCGCGGTCTCGGTCCGCGTCGCAGGCCGACCACGTCGCGTGCAGCAGGCGGAAGTACGAGGTGCCTCGCCAGTCGTAGTGGCTCGGCGGCTGCCGCTCCAGCGCGAGGCCGCTGAGCGACGCGAACCGCCGACGTCGCGCGTTGGTCTCGTTTCCGTTGTACTGCAGACAGAGCAGACAGCGCTCGGGTTAGTAGCAGCCTCCAGCACAGCCCAACTCCAGGGACCGACACGCACGTTGATGATGGTGGCGGTGGCCAGCGGGTAGCCGCACCCGCGCGAGAAGAAGAGCCGCGCATCCAGCAGCCCCTGCTGCGCCGTCACGCCCTCCCAGCGACGCACCACGGCCGACGCCGCCGGGTACTTCGTCGTGATCCGGAGGCGGAACAGCGACGGCACGCGCACCATGGTAGCGGCCATGCCCGGCAGGCGGCGGCCGGCCAGCGGCTCCGTCGCGCTTGCGCCGCCGTCGTTGGCCGTGGAGGCCACGTCGGAGCCCGGGAAGGGCGGCTGCTGGTTGCTGCCGGGGGTGGTGGGCGGCGCCTGCTCCTGCGGCTCGCCGCCGCCCTCGGAGCGCATGGGGATGCTCTGCAGGAAGTCCAGCGCCGCGATGTCGCGCGTCACCTTGCGCGAGTGCACGTGGCGCCCGCGCTCGCTCTGGCCGGCGCTGGACGGCGAGTCGCTCTGCGGAGACGGCGTGAGTCGGGCGACGCGGGAGCAGAGGGAGAGCGCGGCCGTACCGTCTTGACGAAGAAGAGCGGCCGGCGGGCGGCAGCGGGCGCGACAGGGTCGCTGGGGAGGCTGTTCGTGCGCTGCATGGCCGACGGACGGATGAGCGTCGCCAGGAGCGGGTCGGGCGCGCCGTCGAGCGCCGTCGCGGGCGCGCGGATCGGCTCCATGAGAAGCGCTGCTGCGGGTCGGGCCGATTTGAAGGTGCCGGATCAGAAGTCGGATCAGACTGCGTTGGATCTGATACCGCATCTGATCCAGCAACTTCAAGTTGCAAACCAAGCGACGCGGGATTATGAAGGCAGCGTTTGCGGGCAACGAGCCCTCGCCTCTGCAGCAGCTTCGAGTAGCGCGAGCGGCGCGGACCTCGTGATCTGCTGGCTCTGCGACTATTGCAGCCGTGTGGCGCTGTTGGCCTTGCCACGTGAGCGTTAGCGGAGTTGAAGTACCACCTCCGCATCCGCCAGATGGGGAAGCTTCCTGCAGTCTGTGGAGTGCATGCGTGTACCAGTCCCAGGAACAGACAGCGCGGCAGTGCAGCAGTCTTTGCGCTCCAAGCAACGGCCAAGGCGCGACGCGATGAGTGCGCCCGCATCGGGAAGAAATCCGTCGGCTCGACGGCTTTCTACGGCGCCGAGGCCACTGCAGCGTCTTGTCCGGGGATGCCTACCATAGGAGAGACGGATGGAACGAACTCACAACGCGATCTGCCTTCGCCACCCCTCATCGAAGTGGGCCCCAACAAGATGCACCTCAACTCGCTTGTCCTCGCGCTCGCAACGACACTGCTTGGTGCTGCCTCAGCGGCTTCGGATCTCCCCGTGATCTTCTTCCACGGCGTGTTCGGGAACGCCGCGGACGGCGACAACATCGTGGCGAACCTCACGGCCGACGGGCGCACGGCTGCCTCCCTCTCGTTCTGCGACGACTCGTGCTCCATCGAGGCGCTCGTCGCGCAAGTGCCGCTTGCTGTCGCGGCGGTGCGCGAGGTCGTGGCCAACAACTCGGCGTTTGACGACGGCTACATGATCGTCGCCCACTCCCAAGGCGGCGCCGTAGCTCGAGCGGTGATCGAAGAGATGGACGACCACCAGGTGAAGCGCTTCATCAGTATGGCCGGCCTGCAGAACGGCATCTTCACGGGCCCCAACGAGGCCGCGTCCTCGGCAGCGGCCGGCAGCGCGTTCCTCACGCTGTTGGTGCCGGAAGAGGTCTTCAACTACACGCAGTACGCGGCTGAAGACTTCTACGGCAAGCTACAGCGCGACTTCACGGTCTTCAGCCTCGAGAACCCAGGCACGCAGTACGAGTACTCGCAGTTCAACGTGGCGCGCTCTCCGCAGTTCGGCAGTTCGGCAGTTGGGCGTCGTCCAACATCTTCCTGCCCGTGGTGAACAACGTGAACCCGTGTTTGCCGGGTGACGACCAGTGCCTCTTCGACCAGCACCGGCGCAAGACAAACTTCCTCAAGCTGGAGGCCGCGCACTTCTTCGCCTCACCCGACGACGGCGTCATCATGCCGTGGCAGAGCTCGCACTTCGGCCGCTACTCCGAGGTGGCCACGCTGGAGGAGATCGAGACCAATTTTGCGGATTTCACGATCGTCGACATGACGGAGACGCTCGAATACACGGCCGACACCTTCGGACTGCGCACCCTGGACGAGCGTGGTGGGCTGCACCTACACACGGCGAGTAACGTTACGCATGTCTGCTAGATCCGCGACGCTGGCGACTGCGACTTTCAAGCAATTTACGACGAGTACATTTACCCAGCACTGCAGTAGCACTCATTTGTCCGTCTGGGAACAAAGAGAACAGTGGTTGGCCACGTTCTGAGAGGCACGTCAGGCAAGTCAATAACCGAGCGAACACTTTGGCTTCTTCACATTTGTTCACATTTGTTCTTGGCATTATCGAGCTCTGAGCGTTTACTTTGCTTTCTGTCCCTTGCCGAGACGAGTGAGCTCGTAGTGGGCCACTGTCATGACACGTCGGCCGCTTCAGATACTTCACCAACACCGGCAAGCGACAGAGTCGTTCAGTCTGCGGTGGACGTGGCGGCCGTGGCGCTTATGAAAAGCCAAGAGGCCCGACTCTAGAGACAGACCCCGAGGTCGCGTGGCAGTATCGAGTTTCTTCTGGAGAAGCGAAGGTGCTGTTTGCAACAAGTCTGAGGCGAACATCCGACGCCTAGATCCTTGCGCTTCATGGCCATCACCCACAGGACCAGCAGGTATTTCAAGCGTTGGTTCTTATCACGCTGATGGAATCACGAGAAATGCAAGTTATATTAACGTCTTGCCACCTTACCGCAGCGACCGATGTCACGTCCCCCAGCCGAACCACATGACGCTAGAGGCTGGTCATGGGAAAGAAAGACTGCTTCACCTTCTGGTGCCATGTCAGGGGCGATCGTTGACCACCTCAAAGCTCGAAGGACGGAAGTTCTGATCCCTCCTCATTTTCTGGCCGACAAACAGCAGGCCGAGCGCATTTTTGTGCGGGTCAGGCCCACAATTGCTTGACTATCCTGTCAATGGCCCCTCCCCACCCCTGAGGACCGCAGGGCGAGGATCGAAGCCCGCAATGCGAGTCCAGTGAGCGATTGCCGGAACGTTCACTCGCCTTCTTTCCTCGTCCCGCACAAATCGGAGGCGAAGATCTCATCGTCGTAGCGCGTCCTAAGTATCCAGGATGCCCAGAGAGCGCTTCACCATCAACCCGTTCCCGGCGCTGGCGCTTTCCGGCGAGGAGAAGGCGCAGCTCCTCCATCTCGGCCGCACGCTCATCCAGGCCAACCTCGAGCGTGACCAGCCTTTCTTCCAAAACGGCCGGAAGGTGGACTATCGGCGCTGGAAGCTGGCCAGGGAGCGCGAGAACATGCACGTCTACACGGAGCGGCCCGAATACAAAGGCGCCGACGCCCTGTCCGACCCGAACTCCGTGTCCAAGCTCCCTGCCATCCTCTCGATCGGCCGCGTCCCCGGCAACCTGGACGACATGATGTACGGCGTCGTGAACCCGACGCTGGAGGAAATGCGCATCAAGGCGTCCTACGTCCACGACTTCAGCGGCGCGGCGGTGCTGTCGACCATCGTGGAACCCACGGCGGACGACCCGTTCACGTCGGTGGTGGTCAAGTGGATGGAGATGGACATCCCCCTGCGCATGACCAACATCGTGCAGAATCGCGACTACGTCTACCTCGAGTGCACCGGCTTCGCCTACCTGCCGAACGGAGACCGCGCGGGCTATCACTTCCTGCACTCGGTGGACTTCCCGCAGATCAGCCACCTTTCCGACCGCGTGCGTGGCGACCTGTCCATCTGCGGCTTCTTCCGGCAAATCGGGCACAACCGCATCGACGTCTGCAAGACCGGCCTCATGGACCCAGCGGGCGACATGATCCGCTTGCTGGCCGTTCCGGTGATGACCGAGGCGTTCATGTCGCCGCTGCGGTACGTGTACTGCGGCCAGATGCGGAAGCTGACGTGGAAGATGGAGAAGAGCCACGCCGAGGCCAGACTGCACGGCGCGCCCAACCCCGGCACCGTGTGCGCGACGTGTTCCAAGACGCCGTCGGGCTGGACGTTCGGCAAAGGCCGAAACACGTGCAAGTGCTGCTTCCGCGTCGTGTGCGGCGCCTGCCGCATCAAGAAGAAGATCAGCCTCGTGACGGCCGACCTGGAGCTGGCGCAGCGCAAGATCACGTTCTGCACCGCCTGCCTGTCCGACGTGTCCACTGCCAGCGCCGTGGACATCGCCTGCTCGCAGATCCTCGAGAGCAGTCGCAAGAGTAGGTACGTGGGGGTGGGCTCCATCAGCACCAGCTGCACCGCGTCCTCGAGCTCGGAGCTGTCGTCGTTCCAGTAGCAGGAGGGAGAGCCAAGCGGCTGGGATCGCGCGTGCCGATTGTTGTTGAAGTAGCGTACGCTGTCTTGATACTTGGCGTGATTGCTCGGAGCGTTAATAAAGCATCTCCTCCGTTTCTGCCGGTTTGTCCACGAGCCCCGAAGCCATGAGCGCGTGGCTGGTCTGTCTCATGGGAGGAGGACACTTCGTCGATTAGAAGAGCTGCCTGGTGTTTAGATGAGTTGAGATGAGACCATCACTCTGCTCATCTGATCACGCTGGCCCGCACATCACCAGGTGTTTTGTTGCACCAGCGAAGGCGCAATCTGGGCCTTTGGGTTCAAGTATACCAGACGACAGAAGTCAACATCGGGACCAACACTCAGCACCCATCTCACCACTGCAGCGATGCTGAGATGGACGCGTCGCTCCTGAGCGCGTGGGCTCGG
>MBAC02001090.1:0-32141 GCA_001712635.2 Nothophytophthora sp. Chile5
GAGGAAGACCGCGCAGTATACGAAGCACGGGAAATGGTGCCATTGGAACAGCACCTGGAGCTGCAGACAGTGACTGGGGGTCGACAGCGTCGAAGGCGATGGCAGATCGAAATCAGAGCCCGCAGTGCGTGTGCTCTCCGACGGAAGCTCCCATAACCGCACAGTGCCGTCCGAAGAGGCCGAGAGAAGGTGAAGCCGTCGATTCGGGCGGGTACCCCACTCCAGCGAGTAGACCACGCTTCGGTGGCCCCGACCGATGGCGAAGAGGTCTCCCGTGCTCACGTGATGCACGCGAACGATGAACTCGCCCAGTCCTGGGCTGACACTAGCCGCCAAGTATCGTCCGCATGGACTGAAACTCACGGCCGAACAGCCCTTCTTGCCAGTGGGCAGAGAGCAAAGCACGCGCTGCGGCACCAAACACGGCTCCGAGGGGTTTCGTTTGCAAAGAGCCAACAGATCGAACGGATCACTTGGCGTTGTGTCCGGAGGAAGCAGATTGCCCTTGTGCTTACTGGGACTCGTCGGAGACTCTTGATTGTCAACCGTGGGCTCTTCGAGCTCCGTTTTCAAGCCGTTTCCCCGGTGATCGCTGTCGGAAGTGACGGCATGGTCAATACCGACAGTGGCGATGACTGGAGCATCCGCTGGTCGCGGCAATACAGATCTCAACTCCACATGAAGCGTACTTGGCGCTGAGATACGAGAGCGTTTCTGATACTGGAGGAAGACTGCCGGCACTGTCGGATGGTTCTTCCGCCAGCCCCACTGCACTTTGGCTTGGTAGTGATCCATCCACGTCAGCATCTGGTACTCGAACAACCGCACACGTAAGCCGCAGACATCAACGATTGGTCGTTGGCGAAGGGGCTTCAGCTTCTGCTTCGTCTCGTCCGGTACATGCGGAAGTACGAACGAATTCATGGTCGGGTCTCCTTTGTTGGTGATGGTGTGGAAGAATCCCCACGCGATCCGGCGAAACTCGGTCGCGGATGCAGATTCTGCGGTCGGGAAGGGCTCTGGGGTTTCTTGGTACCCAGTGCCTTCATCGGGGTCTTGTTTGTTCACCGACTCGAACCATTTGCCCTGGCGGAAGCGAGTCCCCTTCACAGGGATCTTGCGCTCCAGGATCTCAAACAGCAACGCCGTTCGAGGGGAAAGGAAGGCCATCATGTCCACTGAGAGACCCAGTGCTTGCTGCCATTCGAACGCATCTGGGGGGGCGGGGGCGAACAATGGGTCAATTTGTGAGTAGATGGAACTAGAAAGGAGCGTAAACAAGGAGCACAGAGGATCGGAACTTACTTGAGGAACTGCCGTTCTTGTCGGACGCCGTGCAAAACTTGGCTTCGTTGGTCATCTGCGCTGGGTAGAGCGCTCTTCCGGTGCATCGGTCGACGATATGGACGCGCACCTGTGGGCGGGAGTAGGCGCCAAATGGAAGTTCATCGGAGCGTTCAACGGTCACTTCAAGCTGGCGCTGTTTGGCCGATGCATCCAGCGCTTGCAGCCGCGCCTTCGTCCTCTTGCTCAGCAACGGCAGATGCGTTTCATTGGTGGCCCGATGGAGTGAGCCGATATAACTGCCGGAAGGCTGACACGTCAGCGGACAAGGAGGTGGTGGCACGTCCCTGACACCCGACGCCGTTGAATTGCGACTGCCCCATGACAACACACGCGAAAGTCGAGTGGGAGGCCCGGAGTTTCGCGCTTTCGGACGGGATTCGGAGGTTCCGTCGGTATTTGTCGGCTTTCCAGAGCGCTTGGGCCATTGGAGAGTGGTTGCGTGCAAGCGGCTGATGCGTCGGTTGGGCTTTGGCGGTGTCTCCTCACCATTCAGCAAGGGAGACTCGGCCTGCGGACTCAACAATCGTTGTGCCAGGCCGGCTTGTGGTTTCTCCAGTCGCTGTTGTCTCAGCAGGGACTTCCGTTCTTTGCGGTGCGTTCGTGGGCCTGCAAACTTTTTCACGTTGTTCATCTCTCCACTGGCATCGGGATTGCTGAGTTGCAGAGGCGTCTTCGCCATTGTCGCCTCCTGTGAGGTCTTCGAGAACTGCGGCGAAATCGAGAATGGCCATTGGCAGCGCAAAACCAACGTCAAGTTGCGTCTCAACACTTGAAAAGGCAAAGGTCGCCTCGTGTCGAACCGTCGGGGGTTGCACGTCAGTTGACTCTGTCAAGGGTTTATGAGGCATCACCACCAGCCATTCGCCCGTCAACGGCTTTTCCTCGTTGGTTTCAACTCTGGGATTCTTTGTTCTAAGCTGACGTGAATGCCTTTTGCTGAGGCCGCCACATCATGCGATGTGCCACAGCGGATTCTGGCTTCAAAAGTGGCGGTTGCCTTTGTCCAGGTATTTTCTACTGGTAACCCCGCTCTTCACTGTTGGGCGGCACTTCCGTCCCAATACTTAGCGTGACTGCTCAGCTAGAATCTGTGTGGGGCGGTGGCGATCACAGCCTGACACAAGGACGAGCGGAAGCGCTGCGGGGCGGCCAGCACAAAGTCCACCTAGTGTTCACACAGAGCAGGGAGGCACAAAACGAATAGAGATCAGTCCATACGCTCCAAATGCAGTCGTCTGGTGGCCCCGAGATCGAGACGTACCATCTCGTTGGCCATGGGTCTCCGCTCGTTGTCGAGGCCTTCAGCCACCAAATACTGCTTGGCCTCCACTGCACGCTCCTCGATCGTCTCCCGGTACGTCAAACTGCATCAATGTCGCGTATCCAGCACACGTTAGATCCGTCAAGAGTTCAACTTTCCTGTTGGAGTTGCAGCTTACTCGAGAGCTGGGGCGAAGCCTGTCTTCTTGCAGGCCGGCGCGCCGAAAAGGTAGCGGTACACGCGCAGCAGCAGCTTGATGTTTTCTCGCGATACGCCAGCACGACGCAGGCCGACGAGGTTCAACCCCGCGAGTTTAGCGCGGTTGCCCACCACCAGACCGTACGGCAGCACGTCGCCATCGACGGCGCTCTGGCCGCCCACCATGGCCAAACGCCCTACACTCACGTGCTGCTTGATTCCAACTTGCCCGCCAATGATTGCACCATCCTCGATGGCCACGTGACCAGCAATGCACACGTTATTCGAGACCACAACACGCCTTCCCAATTGGCAATCGTGCGCCACGTGCGCTCCACACAGCAGCCAGCAGTCGTCGCCGACGGCCGTGGGCGTCTGCGAGTAGGATGTGCTGCCGTGCACCGTCACATGCTCGCGGATGACGCAGTTGCGTCCTATGACCAGCGTCAGGTCGCTGTCATCGTCGACATACGCCCCGTGTTTCTTGTCCTGCGGCTCGCCGCCCAAGCTGGCGAACGGATGCACCACCGTCTCTGTCCCAATCCGGGTCCTGCCGTCCACTACCACATGGCTCTGTAGTCGAACGCCAGCCTCCAGCACCACCTCCGGGCCAACGATAGAGTACGGCCCAACGAGAACGTTCGGCCCAAGACCGGCATTCGGATGGACCACAGCCGTCGCATGCACTTCTGGCGGTCGTTCGGAGGCCACAGACCCGTCGAAAGGTCGCAATCGACGGTGTCCATGCACGTACGTGACGTTTTCGCCCCGGTATTGCTGCGTAGCATGCGCTAGCATGTCCTCCATGGCCGAGGTCGACGACTGACCACGAAACCCCCAACGTCATGCATGTTCCACGCGCGGTTAGTTCAAGTGATTGCGGCGATTCGAGGAGAAGAACAGGGAGAGCACGCACCAGAGCACGCACACCGACCGCCGGTCGAGCTGCGGGGGCTGCTGCTGTCGGGACACGGAGCAGCGAAGCGCCATGCCGCCACCGATCAGGACGCAGTCGCAGCATTCTGCTTCGTGTGTGAGTGGCCGTGATCATTTGAATAACCGTACCTGTTGAAACGCATACGAAGTATGCTTGGGTAATTTATCGAATTGCAAGGTTGTAGTTGCAATTTTCCCTGGCGAACGTGTTGTCAATATTCTTAGAGCTGATGGCAACAAGAAGTGTCAAAACTCTGTAAACGATACTTCAATTGGGAGGTGAAGTCGGTATGAAACCCTATGGCGCAAATAGCACTTTCCTGAATCTCAGTACTATGTCGTTTTGCAGCTACTATGCGAAGGTCAACAAATACTATTTACAGCAATATTAAATGCACCGCGTTCAGCGTCCACTTGATTCGCTCACGGGACGTGGAAGATGAGGTCGTTGGGCATACCCCAGCACTTGAAACCCAGGAAGTGCGCGATATAGCAGAGGCCCTCGGTCTCGATGCCGTCGTATCCCTCCGCCTCCCACTCGCTGCCGATCACATAGTGCGGCGGGAAGAGCACTCCTTGACGGTGGACGTCGGCGCGCACGTAGAGAACGGAGCCGCCCACTGAGTCGAGTGGCACTATTAACCCGTCGCCTTGAAGTTCGAGCATGTTCTTCACACTTAGCGGGCCTGGAACGAAGTCGCCATCTCGAAGAGATGACCGCACCTTACGATGGCCCACCCACGCGTTCAGGTCGTAATTGTACCAGTCAGTGTGATCATTGGAGGCCTTGCGCGCGCACAGAGGCTCCACGATGTCGAGTCCAGCTGTCAACACACAGTATCCACGCAAAGGCACAGAGCAATTAGTCACGGCATTGGGTGCGCCAATTGTGATACACTGCTCGTTTAGCAGTCACCTCTCGGGTGTATGTGGGGTAGACTTACATTGGGCCATCTTCGACAGGAGGCCCGCGGGGATCACGTTGATATCCGCATCCAGCCACAACACGTGCTGGTGCCACGTCTCGAGCGTCGACAACAGCGCATAATTGCGGTAGCGAGCGATCATACGGCGCCGACCAGCCTGACGGGGGTCGTCGTGGCGGTTGTCGCGGGTCAGATCATCCAGTGTGAAGTCGTTGCGGAAAATCACCGAGAGCTGCGCGTAATCGTGGACATATCGGTTGAAGAGCTTTTTCACCTTCGTGAATTCATCTATTGACGACGTCAACATGGCGATTGAGATCTTTGCCTTCGGGTAGTTGAACGAGTTCACGAGCTGGAAGAAGTCGGTTGAGCTGCGGTTGGCTCCCCATGACTCAGTATCGTTGAATACGATAATGATCAACACTGAGTCGCTCTCCTTGTTTTCGACCTGTGCTAGCAGGGGCGAGTTCTCGATGCGGTAGTGCTGGCCTGGCTCGACCTTCCCATGTTGCGGGAAGGACTCGACATACTCCGAAAATGGCGTGTTGGTCGTCTGAATGGTGAACGCGACGTCTGGATTCAACGGAGCTTGCGCCGGCGTATTGGGGTGCAAGACGCTCGTTGGTGGCGGTAAGGTCATGGTGCCTTCGAATGCATGAAGGAAATCTGCCTCTGCTGTGATAAACAGCGAAAGACTCAGCGAAAATAGCAGTAGGGCAAGAAACATGAACATGAGTCCTCGGTGATCCCATCCGTTCCGTTTCCCTTTGCTGAGGCACCACTGCTGGACTCGCAACTTCACGTCTCGAAACATTAGACCGGATAATCTTTCACGACAACGTGGTGCACTGCGATCACAACGTGCCGATAACACGGGCTTGTGTGGTGGAAAGAAATCTCGAAAATGAGTTGCTTTTTGTTGTGTGATCCGACTCGAGTCTTTACCACGACTGCAACTCCTATCGATGCTTGAAGTCAGTTTAGCAAGCGAAAAGCTGAAACGGTTTGAAACCACCAACCAACCCACATACAATCTGAAAGATGTCCTAGACGCGCTTGGGCTCTCCAACTGCCAAACTTGGCACACGAATATTCGAACGACCTTTCCGGCTCTCCATTCCAAGCCCTCCAACCTGTGGATGAAACAGCCGCCGCTCCCAACGATAGAAAGCGCAAGCGATTGGCTGGCTGGTCAGATGAGCCCCAATGCCTCCCCAACGGTCGTAAACTACGCGATCATTTCGGAAAAGAAAGAAATAATGGCAGTCAAAGCAAAACGGATAAAGACAACTCCTGAGTGACTTGTGCTCGCTCGTCTGCCATATTTCTGGCATGTGTGGGTCAGAACTCCATATTATAGAAATACTAGCTGGAGTTGCTCTTCGTCTTCACTGTTCGCAATCGCCATCCGCTTCCCGTGCCACCATGCTTCACTTCCTCCATCGAGTCGCCGCAGTCCCTGCCAGCCAGCACTCGCCACCAGAACAGATTTCGCGGCGTTCAAGCATTTGTACCGCCACTTGAGCTTAGAGTGACTGAGTGAACTGCTGCGAACATGGGGTGAAAGAAGATCCAGGACAGGCGCATCAAGCACGACCGCAACTAACTGCAGTTTCATAATAATTGCTGTTATAACCCTGATTTTCTTCGTTGAGATCTACTTTTTACCCTTTTTACTTATTTCCATTTTGTTGGTATCAAGTTAGAGATGTGTGCTTAGGTTTTACATGTATACTCGTTTCCCAGGTGGGAAAAATCAACGCAAATCAATGCAAAAAAAACGCTATTCGGGAGTTGTGCAAAAGTTCCTCGGACCTGTGTTTGAGACTCTGCAAAGCAGTGGCAGTTTATCTCCACACACTTATATAGCCTATCGTTTGCTTGCTCGGCTATCAGCGGTTGCTGCTGAAGGCGAAAATGGACCTTCTTGGAGAAACTGTTCATGCGCTTGGAGAAGGTCACCTGGTATTATAACGCTATCCTTCTATAGCACTAAATGAAGTTAATTGATACTTTAGGACCAAAATGTGCCAACAGTAGCATTATAAAGTACTAAGTGCTATCCTGTGAAAGACAAAGTCCCACATTCGTTTTATAGTACTCGGGGTCATCAGTCGGAAAATAATATTACGTAGTAATACACGGGTACTTTGACATCGTTATCATTCAAAATGCAATACTAGTACTATTTACTTATCGGGCAATCCCGGCAAGGCTGCTTTGTCCTCCTGCTCGCAGTACATGCAGACGCTCGCCACCTCCTCACTCGATCCTCCCCAGTGCGCTGCACTCACCACCACCACAATGGCCACATCTCGATGCCTCCCGCATCGCTGAAGACCCACATGATCCACCACTGAAGACCCACTGCTACTGCGGCTTCGACTATG
Source organism: Nothophytophthora sp. Chile5 (assembly GCA_001712635.2). Taxonomy (NCBI): domain Eukaryota; phylum Oomycota; class Peronosporomycetes; order Peronosporales; family Peronosporaceae; genus Nothophytophthora; species Nothophytophthora sp. Chile5. The sequence goes on from MBAC02001090.1 coordinate 7,059, forward strand.
TGGCGTGGTAGATGAGATCGTGCGGCATGGCCCAGCACTTGAAGCCCAAGAAGTGCGCAGTGTAGCACAGCCCTTCGGTCTCAATGCCGTCGTAACCTTCAGACGTCCACTCGCCCCCGATCAAGTAGTGTGCTGGGAAGAGCACACCCTGGCGATGGACATCGGCCCGTACATAGAGCATCGTGCCGCCCACCGAGTCCAGGGGTGTGAAGGTGTCTTTCTTCGATCGCAGGTCCCACATGTGCTTCACCCTCAAGGGGCCAGGAACGAAGTCGCCATCTCGCAGTGCTGCTGGCCGCACCTTGCGCTGTCCTACCCACGCGTTCAGGTCGTAGTCGTACCAGTCGTCTGTCTTGTTGCTGTCGGCGTGGTGCATTCGCACACACATGGGCTCCACAATGTCGCGTCCGGCTGCAGTCAAGCGGAATGCAGCATAGGTTACAGTCGTTTCGATATGTTAGTGTTGGCACAAGCAATCTTCGGGCAGGACCATGCTGTTGCAAAAGGAGAGGAGCTTACATTGGATCATCTCCCGCACGAGGCCAGACGGGATCACGTTGATATCCGCGTCGAGCCACACCACATGCTGCTGCCACGTCTGCAGCGTCGATAGAAGCGCATAGTTCCGATACCGAGAAAGCATCCGTCGTCGGTTGGCCTGGACCGAGTCGGCGTGGCGGTTGGCGCGTGTCAGTCCCTCCTGCGAGAAATCGTTGCGGAAAATCACCGAGAGCTGCGCGTAATCGTGGATGAATCGGCCGTAAAACGCCTTCACCTTGGTGAACTCGTCCATGGACGACGTCAGCATGGCGATCGAAGTCTTTGCCTTCGGGTAGTCGAAGGAGCCCACGAGCTGGAAGAAGTCGGCGACGCTGCGGTTGGCTCCCCAGGACTCCTCGTCGTTGAAAACCGTCATAAGCAGCAGTGAATCCCCGCCCGATGATCTGCCTGCTTCTTCTATCAGTCGAGAGTTCTCTATGCGATAGCGCTGGCCTGGCTCGCTCTTGCCGTACTGCGGGAAATACTCGGTGGACTCTGTGAAGGACGTGGTGTTCGTTTCGATGGAGAACACGACGCCAGCGTTCAACGGAGCTTGCCTGGGCGTGTTCGGGTGCAAGACACTCGTCGGTGGCGGTAGCCGGGGGACAACGGTCTTGAACAGCTCTGAGACACTCGTTCTTGGCCACACGAGCGGACGTACCGCCAGCACGAACAGCAAAATCGCAAGAAGCGCTCGAGAGCGCCCCCACGTGCCGAGTTTGCCGACTTCTGGCCACGACAGACGCCGCGAGCGCATGTTTAGCAGCATTCGGGCGGAGGTCTGGATGCGAGATGGCAGGGAGGGTGAATTGGCTTCTGCTGATCAGGGCGAGAGTGAATCGGCTTCTGCTGATCGGGGCGAGTGGGAAGGTCTCCCATTGCGTCCAGTACAGAGTGGAAATCAGCGCTGGGTACAACTTGGGCAGATTCTTCCACCGGCTGGTCTCACATCTGTATCAAGAAGCCGGGTGGTGCTCGTTGATTTTCAGCTCTGGTATCCTGTACCCAGTACATGTACACGTAACCTTACCACGATCCCACAGTCGGACAGCAGCCACCGCTGGGCGACCTATGCAGCAAGACTCACCCAGCCGACGGCCTGGCAGTGACGGGCAGGGTTGCCGCCACACGATTCGCCGCGAGACAGTCCAACAGATTGGTCTTGTCCATGGTGCCAACATGAGACAATACACAGCCACCTGCTCCTCAACTGGTACCTTCTCAGCGATAAGCCACCTTCGGACACCACAAATGGCCACGCGCAATGACGTGTACGTGCAATGACGTGACCCATGTTTCCCGTTATGGCAGAGTGGGGCGACGCAAAACGGCCTCGAGCTTCCGATGACTCGCAGCGCTTCCGTCACCCCCTAATAGTACAAAATAAAGCAAAACAATATCATACGACGCTGACCGAGAAAGCTGCCAGCATGAGGTCAGACGACTGCTGCCACGTTCCACGCGAAACTGGCCAGAGTGAGCGCCCCAAGCGCCAGCGCGAACACCACAACGGCCAGCGCTTCGGTGGGGCTGCGCCTCCTCAAAGTCGCCACCACCGTCGCCAGCACAGCCACGCTGGCTGCGCTGAGGCTGCTGACCCTCGTGATGCTCCGGATCCCGCTGTCCTCACTGCTCGCCAGAGTCTCCGTCTCATCTGAGGCGATATCAACATCCACCACACAGTGTGACCCAGCCGCGAGGCCGAGCGGATTGTCCTCAACAACGCCTTCGCTGCCGTTTTGTTCGCGCTGACGCAGCAGACGAGCCACCTCCGCTTCGAGCTCCTCGATGCGCAGACAGGACTCCAGTTCCCGGGTCTTGGCGCTCTCCAGCGCGTCGTCCAGAGTCTCACATGTCGGACACGGCGCATCCTCGATGAGCAGCGATGACGCGACAATTGGGGAGTCGCCTTGACTCTCGACGTCCGTCCCATCGCCGTCGTCTTCTTCCTCGTCGTCCGTGAAGTCGACCGGCAAGACATCGGGCTCAGCCGTCGGCGAGTTCTCGCCTTCCAGACCTGTCACTTCGGGTTGTCGGCTCTTCCGACTCTTCTTGGTGTTGTCCGTTATTGGTTCAACAACCACTGACGAAGTCCACGTAGAGGCAGCAGCGGCAGCTTCCAGCGATGCGATCCGCATGCGGAGTCGAACCGCGCCTTCCTCCATCGCGTCCAGTTGATCGCAGCTGGCGGCGGTTAATGCCTCCATCTGCTGGCGCAGGAGCTGGTTTTCGCGTGCGAGTTGCATCAGCGCACGTGCCCGCTGATCCTCCACCTCGTTGACCGCCGCGTGCACCTTGATCCGCTTGGCACGGGTAGCGAATTTCAGGGTGCTACGCGTATCTTCCACGAAGGCAGGGGACGGCGACGCGCAGCAGACGAACAGTACGCGCGCGGCGCCACTCAGAGACGGCTGTAAGATTCGCGTGAGTTTGCTGTCGCGGAAATTGATATGCTCCTTCTGGTTCGACGCTCTGCTGTTGCTGCTGAGGGACGCCACGACCTTGGACAGCGCCAGGAGACTGCGGTTGATGTTGCCGCTCTCCGCCGTCAGTCGTTTGCCGCCTGAGTTGGTGGCTCGCGCACTCTCGGATCCGGCCAAGTCCACGAAGTTCAAGCAGCCCACACGCACACGTTCCACACTGCACTGGTTGTCGCCGCCCTCTTCTGAACAAACCACAGCATCCAGACACGTCTTGGACTCGATGACCACGCGGAAAATGGAGTGCGAGCGGCTGCTGCGCTCGTTCATTCGTGTGGCTGCAACGGCTCGCTGCTTCTCGCCATCCCGCAGGGCGCGCAACACGCCACGGGCATCCGTCGCCACACGCTCCGAGTTGTCAGTGAAGACTCCCGTCACCGGATGCTCCCGCACATGCACCGTGGCGTCGCCGGGCTTGCCGCTAGATGACGAAGAGTCCGTCACCAACAAGTCACGCACGGTCTCATTGTACACTTCGAGGTACGACACACGGACCAGGAATTCAGCGTCGGTGCGACGCGCCATCTCGTCGAATAGATCCTTCACAGCCAGCTGAACAAGCCCGTCGCCCACTGCCGGTCGACGGTCTTCCTCGGTCTCTGAGGACTCCTCCGCAACTGAGAGCGTCGCCTTCCTGGCTCCAGTACTTCTGAGATTCGTGCCCTGCATGGTGTACGTCTTGCCGCTGCTTGTCTGGCCGTACGCGAAGATGGATCCGTGAATTCCATCCAGCGCTGACCGCGCAATGGAGCGGGCCAAGCCGTCGTAGATGGCTCGCGTCGAGTATTGCGCGTCGTACACTTCGTCGAACGCGTAGATGCCGGCTCGTCGCCGCACGTGGCTCGAGGAGGAAACGTGCTCATCCTGCGACACCGTGTTGGTCTGCGGCTGCACCACCCACGCTGAGCGAGTCGCCTTCTCACGGGGCAACAGCGGCCGGAACCGCACAGCCACCCGAATCGTCTCTCGGTCGTCCGAGGAACCCGCAGAGCTGCCGCTGTGAGTCTTCAGCAGCTCCAGCTCGTCCACGTCCATCGCGTCCAGAAGCTCCGAGCCGTCGCTATCACTCATAAAGTCGCTCACGACGCTGGACGCCCTCGATAAGGGCAGCGACGCTGGTCCCATGCGCTTCATCAGCGCGCGAAACTCGTCCTTGCTGTCGTCGTCGCTCCCGAAACTCCCGCTGCGACTGCGACTACTGCACTGGCTGTAGCTGTAGCGGGATCCCCCTCGCGCCCGCATCGCCACGTTCGACAAGAAGTCGCTGTCCCGCCGCCTCATTCCTGCCTGGATTGCTGCCTGCTCAGGCGATCGTCAAGTGTCTGTTGTGTGTTGCTCCCACCCTTCGAGTGGCTGGCTGGCGCCTTGAGAGCCCAAGAGACTGCGAGCGGCACGTGCGTCTGAACTGGACGCGAGTGTAATACCGTTCGGTCGTGGCGCTTGGGAGTCGGAGGCGAAGCGCCGGAGCCCGAGCACAGAGAGGGCGGAAGGCCGTGTGGTCGATGGTATCGTCTTGTGCGACTGACGTTCACGACGCGGCGATGCGCGAGAAACCCAAAACAAGGTCGGCAAATGGACCGAAAATATCGAAACGATGGAACACTTTGAGGCTCTCCAAATTGATATTGCGTCGCCTGAGTTGGCCGAGCCAATCAGAAGTGGCCGTGACCTAACGCTGAGTAACGCTCGACTTTTCGGGCAGTTACGTTCATGACCTGAACACCTAAACAGTAACAAATCGATGATGTTTTGTGCTCGCGTTGTTTGCATAAGTATACAAGTTCATTTTACAACTTCAGCAACACCGACTCACCTCAGAAGCGCGGGAGGAAGCGCAATCGATGGCTAAACCTCTCGACTCGAGTATGTGCCGTCTCAATATGAAACCGGTCTCCAATGCGAGTGGAAACCACCTCGTGCATCTGCACCGAGACGCCCCACTCTGGCTGCTCGAACTCTCGGAAGGGCTGCACCTTGAATCCCTCTTCTGCGACTCCACCTTTCGTCCGCAGCTGCTCAACTTGGGCGGTTTCCTCTTGGTAGCTGGATAGTGCCGATTCGCTAATGAGCACCTGACCTCCTTGCCCCATCTCACTCATCTCGCGAGCCATCATCTCGCTGAACCCGAGGTACGTCGTCTTGCCCGTGGTCGGGTGTCTCGAGCACACCAACTGGTCGTCTCCGTCGTGGATGGCCATTCGTACCCGAAGGCCGTTAAATAACAGATGCGCCCAGATATCGTACATTCGGGCGGCGTTGTCGTATTGCAGCAGTGCCGATGGCCAAGGCGCCTTCAGCAGCTTCTCCTGCACGCTCACGCACCACCCGATGGCGTCACGCACGCTGTGGAAGGCCAGTTGGAACGAATCGCCGCAGGTCGTGATCTCGTAGCCACGGAAACGGGGCAGTTGTTGCCGTAGCAAATCATCGTGAATCGACTGAGCGTCCGCCATGGCCAGCGGATTACCGGCCCAGAGTCTGCTGGAGCCTTCGATGTCTGTGACCACGAACACGGGGCGACGCATGGGCGCTTCCACGATGGTGTCCATTGCATCCAATCGCTGATCCTCCGGGAAGAAGCCGCTCTCCAGAAGCTGTTCGTACACGGATGACGGCATGATCGGGCGTAGCGCGCGATAGCAGCAAGTCACGCTGATGCCGATTGCAAAAGCGGTGCCTGCACCGGAAAGGTAGTAGAGGATCTGCGTGAAGCCCACCCATTCGATCGGAATGTCGTCCACGACTCGGATCAGCAACTCCACCACGCAGGATGGGAACACGAGCACGCAGTACACAATCACAAAGGCCTTGATGCGCTGGTGCAACAACAGCGAGGCCGGGTCCACGGCGCGGCGTGCTCTCTTTTGACGAGAGATGCAGAGCGTAGCGTAGACTGGGTACAGCACCGAGGCCCACATGCAGGCCAACTCGAACCAGAAGGCGACCGTCTGCAGTGTCTCTGCCTTTGATGGTGGTAGCATCGCTGACACTGCCATTAGGATGGCGAACAATGCCGCCGCGCCATACGCGCGAACGCAATACTGGGTCATGATGGCGCGCTCGCGCTTCGCTCCGCGGTCCATGGATTTGATGATGAGACGCTTCATCTCGTAGGCCAGAGTGATCACGAAGAACGTCGTGCACAGCAGCGCACAGTCGCCAATCAGAGTGACAGTCACGGCCAGTGCCTTGAATGTCTTCTCCTCGGAGTAGACCGCCCGCGCGCCTTTGAGCTCGCCGTCGTCCAGCGCGTCCAGCGTGTCCCGTAGGCCGTCGAAGTTGGTCATCACCCCCACATAGAGCACGAGTCGTGCCAGTGAGTAGATGAAGCACAAGCGACACACCGAGTACGTGAGGTACTGTACGGCCGAGTCGCCCACCTGGATGCGCTTGAAGGACAGCAGCAGTGACGTGCAGGTCGTGACTGTCGCCACCGCCAGCACGACCACATAGGTCAAGGTCCAGTCGTACTGGGACGGGTCATCCATTCACGATTCCGAGGCCAGAACCCGTGGCCCGATCGCTCTCGCGTTGTTGGAGTGCTTTTCCGGAATGCTGTGCGATGGCCAATCTAGTGAGCTCCTCGGTGAGCGAGGGACTGTGCTTGTCCGGTCGGATGGTGAGGGTCAGGGCCTGGAATATCCGGCCGCCAACCCACCACCTGCTGGGCTGCTCACTCAACCCTGACGTATTCGTCGAAGTGCGTGAAGTAATCTGCAAGAAAATGCACCGAGACGACATGTGGCAGGCAGTCAGCGAAGACCCGTTCGTTCTCCGTCTCCTGCACCAAAAGAGGGACAAATCCTCGTCTTGTTGCATCCCGCCACGTCTCTGGGCTCTGCAATTTTAAAGTGTAGGGCTGGGAGCGGTGTCGGATGGGTTCTTTCCCTGTCGTCCAGATGTCATCATGTGACCCTGGCACAGCCGTGTTGGAGTCTCCCTCCGTGGCGTATCATCATCAACCTTCAACTCACTTGGATGGCGCGCGAATACGGCCTAGTGTACATATGAGCAACCAGTAGTGCCGAAAAGCAACTGCATCTCCTGCTCGAACTTCAATGCACGAACTTTAGAGCAGGTCGGCCGCAATCATAATTCGCTTCAGCAAGAATGTGTGAACGGTTTCGAAAATCCTCTAGCATTATCAACATCTCGTAAGTTGCAACACGTGATCTCAATGAAGGAATGTGAATGGGTAGCCCTGCACAATCCCCCACGGCAACCACATGATGCAAAGAAATGGATTGTTTGATGATTCATCGATTACTGCAACACGAAATGGAAGTTGCAGAGGGATACGAAGTAGTAGCCCTCCGCTGAGCTCCAACCTCCACGTTAGTGCTCGCTACTCAATGACGACGACGTCCAGCTCCTGTCGAGCGCGCTTCCTGCTCGCCTCAATCAGTTTGCTGCCGGTAGCCATGTCGAGGCGATGATGGCTGTGCCCGAATCTGCTGCTTCATGTGCCACACACCGAGATCTGCGCCCCATCTCGAAGTCTGGGAAATAATCTCCAAGCGTCTTCTGTACGGATGCTAATGCATCACGATCCACCTGATGCGAGCTGCAGACATTGCTTTATGGTCGACTCATTCCGCCGATCCTGCAATAGCCACTCCAGTTCAATGGTCGTGTTGACCTTCTTCGAGCGCTGCTTGAAGTCTTTCCGATCAGCCTCCACGCCATCCAGCAGCTTCTGCCAATCCGTCGACTGGCAGTGCGAGCGTGATTGAGCGGGTGCTGTCCTCTTGGCTTGATCCAGTTTGGTCTGGATCATGAGCTGGAAAGCATACAGACCCACTGTCCAGACCTGTTCGGATGAATTGACACATCAGAGTCAGGGAGCCATTTCTTCGACAACACCCCCCAACCATGAAAATCCATCCATTCGACGCTTACCTGGAGCTGTTGTGCTCGATATGCCTGCTTGGATGACCGATCGCGTCGCTTCTTTGGTGTGAGCTTCGGCTCCTGTTGCGTACCAGTCTCCAGTCCAATCTGTAGACTACGGTGAATGCCCTTGGTCGTTTTGGCCAGAATCTCGTGAACGCTCTCGTGGAAGAATTGCATGTCGTGGTTCACGAAGGGGAGCATTTCGAGAAGAATCGTGAAGCGATGTGCGGCTAGACACAACATCTGGAAGAGATTCACTTGGATGGTGTCGACGGCCAGCAGCTCGGGGTCGAAATACAACGGATGCCAGCGCTGGCGAATGGGAGACACCACTTTGTTCACGAAGAAACTCTGTGCTGCCTTCGTCTCGTTAAACGGGATCGAAGCTTGGAGCAGCGCGCTGCTCAGTCTAAAAGGAACAACAGCAGCAATCAATCAGTCAATCAGCGTGAGAAATATCCATAATCCAGCAGCAGGACAGTGCTCACTTGTCGTAGTTGCTGTAGATCTGGAGATTAACTGGGTCAATCAGCATCCCGCACCACGACAAGCATCCACTGTTGTCGGACGCGTCAAATCGAGCGATTGCGGGTTGTCCCGCAGTATTGGATCCAGCATTGGGGTCGAAGTTCACTTGGCTCTTGGCTAAGTTCACGGAGCATCCATATTCGTCATTGCCGTGATGCATCACCTCCGAAAACGTTCGCGCGCGCTTCAAGTCCGTCGTGATGTACAGGAAGTCGTCCGTGTACCGCAGCAACTCTTCGTGTTGGCAGCAAGAGAGAGGTACAATGGATGGGTCGCAGACCTCCGGCAGCCGCTTGCGGAGAACCCGCCGCTCGAAATGGGCGTAATAAATGTTGCACAACGTCGTGGAAAGCACGGAACCTTGTGGGATGCCGCACTTTTGAACGTATTCCTGGTCCTCAATCTGCACTACATTGGCAAACAAATGCTCCTTCAGCAGCTGGAGAGCCTTCGTCTTGGTCAGGTAATCATACAGCACGCCGTCGATAAACATCGCATTTCTCTTCTTTGATTGAGCAGCGAGCTCCTCGAAGCCTTGCAGATCACCAGATGAAAACGCAGGACGCTCCATCTTGAAGAAAAACGTCGACGGCTTGTCGTCACCTCTTGAAGAAGAGGTCGCACTCCCTTGCTGGCCCACCCAGTGCTTCCGAACGAGATACTCGTCTTCTCGGATCGCTTTCTTGAGCACTTGGTATAGTTTTCGAGGTCGGACCGTGTCGAAACAACGCTCAATATCCACCGTCACACAGTAAGCCATTGGGGCTTCAGTCTCTCCAGAAGAACGCCGTCGCTCGGCACACATGGAGCAAGAGGCGATTTTGCGAAAAAGAGGTTTGAGCCGCTTGTAGATTTCGTCCACGTTTCGAACTGCTGCCCCAATGAGTCGTTTTGGCTGCCGATCCATCTCGAAATTCAGCACTCGATGCACTGTTTCCAGTGATTTGTTGACTGAAGCTGTTGCTTGTCCCACCGAAGAGGACAGGTTCATTAACGGACGGATTCCGCTCGCTTTGGGCAGTAGTCGTAAACGCGACGTTGTCAATTGCCGTTCACGGCCACTTGGTAGCACTTGACCATCGGAAGGGCGTAGAATCCCGCCGTTCAAGTCGTCCAGAGCAAGAATACTACAGTGAAACAACGCATAGCATTAATGCACGCAGTGCTACCGCCAGTATTGGCGATAGGAACACAAAGAGTCCCACCTGAGCACATTCCAGACGGGTCGCTGGTAGTAAACGATCTCGTTCGCCATTCCCTCAGCTTCTGTGATGAAAAAGAGATTGCGCAATAATGGGAACACGAGCGACGACATCAGCCACCACAGCAGATCTGCAAACAGTTTGTGACGCTTCACTCGCTCGTTTGGAGGGCTAAACACACATAATCCAGGCAGGTTAGAACACAATTCAGCTGGGGTGAATCGCCGCCATGCAATGCGTACCAGAATGCGACCTCTGTGCGGCTCTTCATCCACTCCACGGTCGTAACTTGCATAGTCTCGGCACACTGCAAAACGCTCGACAGATCAGTACAGAGCCTGCCAAAAAGTTGGCTTGTGGAGCTCACCTTCTTGAGTGAAAGCACGTCAAATTTGCGAGAGAAAACGAACTTGCGGAGCAGTTGTTTGACGCATTTCCAGTTCTTCTTCGTGCCGCTCACTCCCCAGATGTCCTTCGGTATGATTCGGGTTACCAGTTTACGCACCAGTCGATAAATCTTCTCCTTGGGGGCCGTAAATGCGAGCAATTGTTTGATCTCCTCCTTGTGTTGCTGCAGTTTTGCCAAATTCTCAACACCACCGTTGGTAGAAGCACCATCACTGCCTCCACCGCCGCCCCTCCTCCGTTTCTCCTGGCGGTTGACAGTCTGATCCGGCGCCTTTTTCCTCGATATTGCAGAAGCATGAGACAGTGTTTCGATGGCTTCTTCTTGTCGCTTCCGTTTGCGATCGCTACTCGGCATCACGACCTCGTTCTGGCTCAGATAGCCATCATCCAGCACTTTGCTCACCATCGCCGGGATTAACGATTGCGAGAGCCTTCCAGGCTCCACCGTTCTCTCTGCAACTGTGCGCTTGACATTCGGGCTCTCACTCATGAACTTCCTGAACTCGGACGGCACTGGGATCAATTTGTCTGCCAGTTCTTCGATGTTACAAGCCTTGAAACGCGCCACCATGGACTGCACGATGGGGATGAGGTTGATCAGCCGCTTCGGCAACCGCTTCTTGTTCGCGACATCTGGGAAAACCGAGCGAAGTACTCGAGAAGCTCCCACTCGGCTGATAAGTTCGCCCTTCTTGGACGCTTGCACTAAGACGTGGGAATTCGCGAAAACCCGGTTCTTCTGGAAATGGCGCGAATACAAGACCTGGTTGACTGAGATCACGTTGTCTCCCTTGGCAGTGGCGTCGGAAGAGTGCGACGCCGATTGCTTCGGGGCATTGGAACTGCCGCAAAACGCCGGACCGAGACTATAACGCAGGCTTTTGCCCGCGATCTGGATAGAAGCACACACGAGGTCAAGAGTGAGCATCAGGAGGTCCCAACAAGGCCGTGCATCTTCAATATGAACTTCTGTAGATGTCACTCACCTGCATGTAGGAGCGACGGGCGTGTGGCAGCTGCACGAAGATCGTGTAGTGCAACAGCAAATGGGTCATCAGGTCGTCACCCATGAGCTGGTGCAGCGATTCCCAATGCGGCCTCTTCAGCGAGGCCACCAAGGTGTTTGGGTAGAAGCACACGATCCCGTTGGATTGCGTCACGCGGTGGCCAGAGGCCTCCGGCGTCGCTTGTCGATAGCCCAGCGTCAGGATGTTGGCGTCCTCCCAATTGGCTCGCTTTCGCGCAAGAAGACGCTGCTCAATGCAGACATTCCGATGGAAAAATTACACCCCAAAACACATCAAAGCTTACAAGTTGACATGTGAACCGTCTTGAAGCACACTGACCTCAATGACATGGTGAATCAGCTCAATCTGCCAATTACAGGAGTCGTATCCGTTAAAACGCGACCAGGTAGCGACAACAAGCAGCTGTGCGCTGTGATAACCACGGCATCCCACGCGTATTGCGTGAAGTTCGCTGCTCTCTCACATGTGATAAGCCCGTCTCGCATGTCCAGGGCGGTCTCGGCATGGCCTCTGTGCTGGCAGAGCGCACGAGAAAGGTTTGGTCCAGAGCGAACCGCAGGTCGGAGCTGGTCATCTGATCAAGTCTCTCCTGTAGATGCGAGTCGCCAGTCGTGCAGCACTCCTGGGCAGCACTAAACCCCGCCAAAAAAAGCGAAGAGAAGGAGCTATGTTAGGGAAGAAGCGCGCTCGGCGCATGTTGCGAACGCACGGGAACAGGGGCACTCGCCTCGTCAGGAACGCGCGCAGCGTGAGCGCCGACGCGATCAACGCGTCCATTTCAACTTTAGCACACACTCTTTTCAATAAAACCCGCCAACTGGGTGACAGGAAATACCCATTCACCCATTATTCAAACTTTCACTGAATTTTGGATAATTTCTGTGGTTGAAGTGCGTAATGAGCACGTCGGCCGAGATGACAGGCGGAACGTCAATTGTCGGTGTTGACTAGAACCATGGGCGCAAAGGCTACAGGCCTGCAAAGAAAGAGAGGGTTGGCATGACTGCATTCCATTCCGATCATCCTTTTTACAGTCCTACAAGCGCGACTTACTTGGAGAGGTCGCAGTGGACGGCTCTTGCCGGAATGGCTCGAGCTCGGGCAGGTTTCCCAGGATCTTTTCGGAGACCACCTCTGGCTTCTCCATGACCATGGCATGCGAGCAGCGGGGGATCGGCTCTCCAACTGCGTACAGGTGGGGCCACTTCTCAGCCATGGCCTCGAATATTGGCGAGAGGAACATTTTGGTGCGAGCGCCACTGTGGAAATAGATCTTGCACTTCGGCTGCGCTAGCTGCTGCTCATCGAAATACAGCAGCTTGTGGCAGTACAATGACGCTTCGATAGGTAGGCTACAAGCCAACGCGATCTCACCTGATGGCTCCTCCACGAGTGCACCCTTCATATACGCAGTCAACGACTCGCGGTCCCAAGCCGCAAAGTTCTTCAGGTTGTGGAAGTGTTCCTCTGCCGCCTCTCGCGATGGCCTACAACATCACAAACGCCGTTAGCCATGTCTTCATTGATATGGAGGGGCGAGAGTTCTCCTGGTCTTACCAGGAAGATTCGCGTTGCAGCGTGAGCGACACGAGGAAGTCCGTGATCGGGTCGGCATTGAAGGCTCCGTACACAGGTTCGAACAGGATCAACCCGTCGAAAGTTCCTGGATGCTGCACCTCGGTGTTCCACAGCGCAGAGGATCCCATGGAATGGCCGATGCCAATCAGCGGAGTGTTGGCTTCGCCATTGTCCTTGAGTAGGCGGACTTGACGGAGCACCTCAGCCGACGTCCACGTCGTCAAATCACTGGCGGGGTGGTGCACCCTGGGGGCTGCTGGGTTGCTCAAATCCACCTTCGCTGCCACCGAATCGTCGCGTTTGCTGCCGTGGTACGGGAAGTCGAAGTTCACGAACTTGGTGCTCACGCCACCCTGCAGCAGTGGCGACTCTTGCAAACGTCGCATAATCGGCTCCCAGGTCTCCTTGCAGAATCCGCCGCCATGGGCAAACAGGAGCGTAGCCGCCTTTGCCATCTTTTGTTAGCGCCTCGAGACACGTGGTGTGCTGCCGCGGGATCCAATCTCGTTGTGCAGGTCGCCTGAAAGCACGAGGGCCCAATGGGGTCTATCGCTAGCACTTATCACGCCAGTCCGTAGAAGTTCTGGCGTGAAGCAGCAACTGAGGTTGGAAAGGCACATGTTGCTGCACCCAACTGGCCGGGCGTAGCAGGCACCCTACAGTTCCCGATCGGTATGTTTTCAGCATTCACATAGTATACATGTTCGGATAATCGAGGCAGTTGGACACTCGCGCGTTGGCTCTCGTCTGCGGACTGCCTCGCCCCGGTTCGAAGTCCTCGACTCGGCCAGGCGCGGTGTCTAGGCTTAGAATTGACACGGGAGTGCTTGCCAAGACTTAAGGACCAGACCCACATCTCTCAACAACCGGTTAAGATTATACGAGAGGATGCTCCAGTTGGGTGCAGCAGACACTTTCATAATATAGTTGACGTATGCTCTCGTGACAATGGTGAATAAACAGTTTTTCGGATTGTTCACAAAGATCGGTCGTCGGTGGTAATCAGAAAACCGGATTATCCCCCCGGTACCTTCGTGCCACCGCACGTCAAGTTGCAGGGCGGCGCCGCCTATTGTGTTTGGTTTACGCATTTCCGTGCGATAATAATCTGCTAGCGTTGTCTATTCCCTGCCACCCGGTCATCACAGTCAACATCACCCGCAAAGCAATCGCCAAAGTCGTTTATTCTCCACGTCAAGTTCGGCAGATGGCATGAAACGCTGCACCCTACCTGGTACAACCCCTCGAGGTGGATTCAGCTTTTTCTGTTGGCTCAGATCCCACGCTCTCGCTTTGCTTCATGCTGGCGTCGACCGCGTCAGGGTTGTAGACTGCTTTCACGAAAGCCATTCCTCCTTTTGCTCGCTTGGTGCAAGACACGAAAGGAGGGCCGAAGCTTTTGAGCGAGTGTTGTCTGCTGTCCGATCAGCATGCCGTCTCTGGAAGAGAAGATACCTGGCCACGAGTCGGGGGCCGCGCTCATGGCCCACGGCCCGTACGTCCTTCACGACTACGTGGCCACGCGCTTCGAGGCTGCCATTGGTCGCTCGTTACCGCAAATGGAGGTCCGGTTTGACAAGCTGTCAATCTCGGCGGACATCGTGGTCGCAGATGAAGACGCGTCCAAGACGGAGCTTCCGACGCTCTGGAACACGTTGAAGAAAGGCATCACGGCGTGCTCATCCAAGAAACACGTCGTTCGAAAGGAGATCCTCAAGAGCGTCAGCGGCGTCTTCCAACCGGGCACCATCACGTTGATTCTGGGGCAACCTGGCTCGGGCAAGTCGTCTCTCATGAAAGTTCTCAGTGGTCGCTTCCCCATGGAGAAGAGCATCGCTGTGGGAGGCACGATCACGTACAACGGCCAGCAGCAGGAGAAGATCAGCAAGCAACTCCCGCAGTTCGTGGCCTACGTGACCCAACGCGACAAGCATTTCCCGGTGTTGACAGTGAAGGAGACGCTCGAGTTCGCGCACGCCTTTTGCGGCGGGAAGCTCTCTCGTCGGAGTGAACAGCTACTGTCCAAGGGAACGCCCGAGGAGAACCAGGCGGCTCTTGAAGCAGCGAGAGCGCTGTTCGAGCACTACCCTGACGTAGTTATCCATCAACTCGGTCTGGAGAGCTGTCAGAATACGATCGTCGGTAATGGAATGGTTCGTGGCGTCTCGGGAGGCGAGCGCAAGCGTGTCACAACTGGCGAGATGGAGTTCGGGATGAAGTACGTGACGCTCATGGACGAGATCAGCACCGGGCTGGATAGCGCCGCGGCGTTCGACATCATCAGCACCCAACGCAGCGTCGCCAAGAAGTTACAGAAGACGGTGGTGATCGCGCTGTTGCAGCCCGCGCCAGAGGTCTTCGCTCTCTTTGACGACGTGATGATCCTGAACGATGGAGAAGTGATGTATCACGGCCCGCGTGGGCAGGTGGAGGCCTATTTCGCAGGCTTGGGCTTTGTTCGCCCACCTGGTCGAGACGTGGCTGACTTCCTGCTGGACCTGGGCACCAAGCAACAGCGCCAGTATCAAGGAGATCTGCCGCAGGGGATGAAAGATTTCCCACGTGAAGCTAGCGAATTTGGCGAGCTATTCCAACAGTCAAGCATTCATCAGGAGATGCTTCGTCTGGTGGAGGCACCTCACAACCCGGAGCTTCTGGAGAGCGTGGAAGAGGACATGGACCCGATTCCGGCATTCCAACAGTCCTTCTTGGACAGCACGGCGACACTGATGCGCAGAGAGGCGATGCTGATTGCACGAAACACCGCCTTCCTCATGGGTCGAGCCGTCATGATCATTGTGATGGGATTGCTGAACGCGTCCACCTTCTGGAACATCGAGCCCACGAACGTCCAAGTGATGCTGGGCATCCTCTTCCAGTCGATTCTCTTCCTGGCTCTTGGGCAGGCGAGTCAGATCCCGACGTTCATGGCTGCCCGAGACATTTTCTACAAGCAACGAGGAGCCAATTTCTACCGGACGGCGTCCTACGTGCTGTCTTGCTCCGTGGCGCAGCTTCCGTTAGCAGTCGGCGAGAGTTTGATCTTCGGCACGCTCGTCTATTGGCTCTGTGGCTTCGTGGCTTCTGCAGGTCCCTTCATCATCTTCATGGTGATGCTGATTCTGACGAACTTGGCCTTTGCGGCTTGGTTCTTCTTCATCGCCGCGATCGCACCGGATCTCCACATCTCCAAGCCCCTCGCGATGCTCTCGGTGCTCTTCTTCATCTTGTTTGCCGGCTTCGTCGTTCCCAAGAACCAACTGCCGGACTACATGGTGTGGATCTACTGGCTGGACCCCATCGCTTGGTGCATGCGTGCTCTCGCTGTGAACCAATACCGCTCCTCCGAGTTTGACGTGTGCGTGTACGAAGGGGTCGACTATTGCGTGCAGTTCGGCAGCAACATGGGCGAGTACTACATGTCGCTGTTCGACGTCCCGTCGGCCAAGCCCTGGATTGTGTACGGCGCCATCTTCATGGTCGCTGCGTACATTTTATTCATGGGGTTCGGCTTTCTCGTGCTCGAGTACAAGCGTTACGAAAGCCCAGAGCACACCACGCTCTCGAAGAAGACCAGCACGGAGGAGGAGGAGGGCAATTATTTGTTGCTCTCCACACCGAGGGTCGGTTCGTCTCAAGATTCCTTTGCGAAAGACACGGCGATTCTGGAAGTCACCGAGCGCGAGAAGAACTTCGTTCCCGTGACTGTAGTCTTCCAGGATTTGTGGTACTCGGTCCGCTCGCCCAACAACGCGAAGGAGTCGCTGGATCTGCTGAAAGGCATCAGTGGATTCGCCTTACCGGGATCCATTACTGCGCTCATGGGCTCCTCCGGTGCTGGAAAAACGACGCTGATGGATGTGATTGCTGGACGAAAGACCGAGGGGACCATCAAGGGCAAAATCTTGCTGAACGGCTACGAGGCCACTGACCTGGCGATCCGGCGAAGCACGGGCTACTGCGAGCAAATGGACATCCACTCGGAATCTGCAACGTTCCGCGAGGCGCTGACGTTCAGCTCGTTCCTTCGTCAAGACAACAGCATTCCAGCCGCCAAGAAATTCGACTCTGTAAACGAATGCCTCGATTTGCTGGATATGCACGCGATCGCCGACCAGATCATCCGAGGAAGCTCCGTGGAGCAGATGAAGCGCTTGACTATCGGTGTCGAGCTGGCTGCTCAGCCAAGCGTGCTCTTCTTGGACGAGCCGACGAGTGGTCTGGATGCCCGCTCGGCCAAGATGATCATGGACGGCGTCCGTAAAGTGGCGGATAGTGGGCGAACGATCGTGTGCACTATTCACCAGCCATCCACTGAGGTCTTCCTCTTGTTCGACAGCCTGCTCTTGCTGAAGCGCGGTGGTGAGACGGTCTTCTTCGGCGATCTCGGAAAGAACTGCCAGAACTTGGTCGAGTACTTTGAAGGCATCCCTGGTATCACCCCGCTCACTGATGGCTACAATCCGGCTACGTGGATGCTCGAGTGCATTGGTGCTGGGGTTGGGAATACCTCAGCGAACGGCCTGGATTTCGTGCAAATGTTCAACGAGAGTGAGGCGAAGCGCAGCTTGGACGCCAACTTGACCCGAGAAGGCATCGCGTTCCCGTCTCCTGATGTCCCAGAAATGATCTTCGGCCGGAAACGCGCGGCCAGTACCAGGACACAGGCGAGCTTCCTCGTGACACGCTTTGTGCGCATGTATTGGCGGACGCCGTCCTACAACATCACGCGCTTCATGATTGCGTTGATTCTCAGCATCTTGTTCGGCCTGGTGTTTGTCGACGCGGAGTACACGACGTACCAAGGGATCAACGGCGGCGTGGGCATGGTTTTCTTGACGGTGCTCTTCAACGGGCTCGTCTCGTTCAACAGCGTGCTCCCCATCGCGTCTGAAGAGCGCGAATCGTTCTACCGTGAACGTGCCTCGCAAAGCTACAACGCTCTCTGGTATTTCATTGGCAGCACCGTCGCCGAGATCCCGTACAGCTTCGCCGCCGGATTCCTTTTTACTGCGATTTGGTATCCAATGGTGGGCTTCACGGGCTTCGGCACGGCGGTGCTGTACTGGATCAACATGTCACTGTTCATCCTGCTGCAGACGTACACGGGCCAGTTCTTCGCGTTCGCGCTGCCAAGTGTCGAGGTGGCGGCCGTCCTCGGTATGCTGCTGAATTCGATCTTCATCTTGTTCATGGGTTTCAATCCGCCGGCCAACGAGATCCCGACTGGCTACAAGTGGGTGCATGACATCACTCCACAACGATACTCCGTGGCTATCATGGGCGCGTTGGTGTTCGCCGACTGCGATGAGATGCCCACGTGGGACGCTGGTGCTCACGAATACACGAACGTCGGCTCGCAGCTCGGATGCCAACCCGTGACCAACACGCCCGTCGCCATTGACCACATCACCACGAAGGAGTACGTGGAGTCCGTGTTCGGTCTCAAACACGACGATATCTGGCGCAACTTCGGCATCGTGTTCGCCTTCATCGTGTTTTTCCGCGTCTTGGCGCTGCTGGCGCTGCGGTTCATCAACCACCAGAAGAGGTAAACGATTGCACACATGGAGCTTCACTTCTAGCGAACCTGCCCTTACATCATCAATACATACGTTTATCTTGAGTGTTGGTGCTTCCCTCAGTTTGGTGCAGCCAGGTCTTCTCTTGCATGAAGTCACCCGATCAATATGCCATCCTTATTTTCGGATCAGAATGCATGTCGCACTTTAAGCGACGATTTACTTTTATTCAACAAATACGTTTAGTCAACGTTAGGGCTCGATTATCTCGTGATTCTGCCAAGCAAGTCTTCAGTTTCAAAATTGCCTTCGTGGGCGCAGAGCACCTACAGGATGGAGACGCCAACGTGGAAGACCCTTCTCCCCGACGACCTCACCCCACGCCTGCCCGATCTGGTAGCTTCGTGCGGTTGGGAGGATGCAACGATGATTGACCAAGCCACAGGGAAGCGTCATGTGGAAAATGCAGACGAGTTGAGCGACAGTGGCGAGCGTGACGCTCCGAGGGAGAAGCGGGGGAAGAGGCAAAAGCAACAGCCACAAAGGAAACGCAGAACCACCTACGAGATCCGCAAGCAGCAAAAGAGCGATTTGGTGACGCAGGTGAAGATGATGCAGACGCAGCTGGACGAGCTCAAGTATCGTGTGCTCGTGGAGCAGGGCGAGACTGCCAAGTCCCACGAACGCACCACGGCGGCTAACTCGGTACTGCAGGAATGCATCCAGGGCCAGCACGTGGGGCTCGCTGACATGCAAGCCATGCTTGCCAGTCATATCGTAAGTGACCTGCTCTACGTCTTGCTATACCCTAGTGGAATTGACGCGTGAATGCATCCTTTTCTGTCTTCGTAGCAGGATAATCTACACACGCTACAACCAGCACAAACGGTGATTCAGCTTGGTACCGACCGAGTTGAACGCCACAAGACGCTGATGGCTATGAAAGATCGCAAACTACGCGAGGGGAAACGCTTCATCACTGCTCGGAGTCGTGGCCTTGACCCTCGAGCGTCGTACTCCCAGGAAGAACGATACGAAACGCCCGGGGACGATTTCTGCGTCATGCGATTCGACAACTCCCCGATTTACGGCTCCAGCGTCAAGGCGGTGTTTGACGCTATAATCCACTCGGTGCTGCACTCCGAAATCATCATCTCGGAGCTGTTTGGCAGCATCACGATCCGTGAAGACAACGACTTCGACGACAGTAATGTGTCGCAGTTGCGCTTAGTCTCGTCGACGTCGCGCGGCGCCATGGTGGAGTCAAACAGCGTGATGTTTTCAGAGTTTTCGGACGGAACTGACGGAAAAGAATGCAGCTACGGGATCGTCGCGGCAGACTTCGTGGATTCGGACGAGCTGTATCCGTATCGTCCGACCGAGAGAGTGCGGCGAGACACCACGACTGTTGTGCTGATACGATCACTCACCGAATTAGACTCGCAGACACGAACCTCAAACGATGGAAACTGCAGTGAAGACCAGACAGACTCCAACAAGGCGGAGGATGCACAGACGGTGGTTGCAACGCGGTGGACATGCTCAAAGATGCCGCATACGGAGCTGGACATCCCCCGAGGTCGTCTGCAGGAGTTGCAGGAGAGTTCTGTCTGCTGGGGAGACACGATGAAGAACTGCATTCAACAGCATCTTGGCAAAGCCGCTTTATAGAACAGCGAGCTCCCAGGCTTAAGAGTAGCGCTGTTGAAGTTGCACGCACACCCACCAGTATTTCGCTTTTGCTCACTTTATTTGACGCACAATGGCGTTGCTGGGCTTGGCGATCAACTCTCGACATCCAGGCCTACATGAATAGCTCCCAACTTTGGCGCGTTACCAGTGCGGACGTGGGTCCAAGCGTTGCATATCGCGCAGGCCCATGGATTTGCGGGTGTTGCCCTGCCGAGCGTCTGAAGAACTTAACTTTTAACTTTTAAACCCATTTTATTGGGCAAAATGAGGGTGATCTGAGTGTGGGTCAGTTGAATAATCATGATTTCGGATTGTTCGCCAGGAATCGACGAACACTCGTGTGCGATGCTTCCTTTATTTTCGGATGCGCAAGTGATCGAAGTAATCCGTCAAGCGTGTTTATTCCTCGTCAGTCAGGTGGGAGTGGGAAACAACCCAAATTTCCGTTTACTCGCATTTGTGTTCAGGATCTCCCGGTGCAAGCGCAATGCCAACCAACGCCCCACTTCTGACTGACGAAACTATGAGACCTAGTAGACATCTTCGGCGCCCACTTACGAATTTCACCAGGTGGCACAACAGCGGAAGCGAGCAAAAATGCAACTTCTGTCGCTGTCTCAGGACGGCGTGGCCGACGCCTGGATATGATAGCTGGTCATGCTTTGCGCTTCCCACTCGTAGCAGCCGGCGGCCTCGAGCCAGGGGAGGCTTACTGGCTTTGAGGAGAGGCTACCGTGGTGCTCGCTCGAGGGGAACAGCACGGTTGAAGCCAACGCCACGGGAAGCGACCACCGGTTGAGGAACACGATGACGTCACTGGGCCTCGTCCGTGGTGCAAATCGTATCCAGGATGACCGAGTGCGACCAACTGGTGCCGTAGAACGAATCACTGAAGCGACTACAACTCCTCGATGTCGTTCAAAGCAACTGCGCCACATCTCGGAAGCGTCGATAGCCCCGTGTGCTGTGCTTCATCCGTCGCGCGATGCATCTGATGGCGCTTCGATACGTGCAACAGGTGAGATCGCGAGAGCGAGATCAGCAGAAAATCGTCGACAAATGTTGTGTTCTTTTATTTTCGGACGTGTTTTTGATTGACTGTAATTTACTGAAATAGCCTGCGTTTTAGCTGTTTGATTACTAGCGCGGGTAGGGATAGGCTCCGTTTTGATTACGCTTCTCCGTCAGTAGCAAATTAGCGCCGCGCCAATGGAGCCTTCGCATGACCGCTGTATGAAGGGCGTCCAAGGGTCGCTGGCCTGTGAGAAGCGCCCCGGTGGTAGTGCCGACCCCTGCTCGCCCGACGGAGTCTCTCTGTGCGGATCGCAAGAGGCCAGCGCCTTTGATCCAGCCTCTGCGACTCTCTCAGGTGAGACCTCGCCGAAGAAAAGCACGCGCGATATACGCAGCTACGAGCGTGGCAAGCGCATTGCTGGAACAAAGGGCGACAACACGACAAGCAAGCTGCATAAGAAGCCCCGGACCACGTACGAGATCCGCAAGGAGCAGAAGGAGACGCTGACGGCGCAGGTGCAAAGGATGCAGACGCAGCTCGACGAGCTCAAGTTCCGCGTGCTGGTGGAGCAGGGCGAAGCTGCTAAATCCAACGAACGCACCGCAGCAGCCAACTCGGTGCTGCAAGAGTGCGTTCAGGAACAGCACCTGGCGCTTGCGGACATGCAGGCCATGCTTGCTGGTCATGCAGTAAGTGCTCCTGCGTGTCATCCAACTTGACCGAGTGATGCACCTGCTGAAGTTGCTGTTGAACTGCTGACACTTTTCTATATTTTCATATATATATTGTAGCAGCAGAACCTTCGTGCTCTGCACCCAGCACAGACGATCATCCGCCTTGGAACCGACCGGGCGGAACGCCACAAGACGCTAATGGCGCTCAAAAGCCGCAAACTTCGTGAGGCCAAGAACTTCATCACATCGCGAAGTCGAGGTCTCGATCCCCGGTCCGTGTACTCTCAAGAAGAGCGGTTCGATACTCCCGGCGAGGATTTCTGCCTTGTGCTGTTCGAGCAGATGCCAGTCCACGGTGTAAGCCCCAAGGCTGTGTTTGACGCTTTCATCGAGATCGCACAGAGCGCCGAAATCGTCATCTCGGAGTTGTTTGGAAGCATCACCATCCGCGAAGACAACGAGTGCGACGACGCCAGTCTTTCGCTTATGCGTCTAGTCTCTTCGACCTCGCAGGGGACGATGGTGGAGTCGAACACGGTCATGTTCTCGGAGTTCTTGGAAGACGAAGAAGG
Source organism: Nothophytophthora sp. Chile5 (assembly GCA_001712635.2). Taxonomy (NCBI): domain Eukaryota; phylum Oomycota; class Peronosporomycetes; order Peronosporales; family Peronosporaceae; genus Nothophytophthora; species Nothophytophthora sp. Chile5. The sequence continues at coordinate 29,191 of MBAC02001090.1, forward strand.
CTGCTGCGGAGTCGTGGTGGCAGACTTCGTGGATTCCGATGAGCTGTATCCTTACCGCCCAAAGGAACGGGTGCGGCGAGACACAACCACTGTTTTCATGATACGATCTATGTTGGAATCGGCGTCGCGGCCTCGGAGTTCGGATGATGAAAGCACCAGTCAAGCTGAAGGGAAGGCCAACACACCAAAGGAGAAAGAGCGGCTCGTGGTGATTTCTCGGTATACGTGCTCCAAGATCCGGCATTCCCACAAGGACCTTTCGAAAGACGCTCTACGCGAGTTGCAGGAGAGCACAGTCTCGTTCGGAGACACGATGAAGAAGTGCATCCAGCAGCGCCTGGGCCAAACCGGGATATATGAGCCAAAGAAGAGCCCTTGATAGCGAAAACACTACGTGATTATTTCAATTTCCGTGAACTTCATCTCGTCAGAATTCGGCAACGGACGTGCGGATTTATGCCTTGTTTTATCCCTCCCCCTGTTGCTAAAACCACGGCTCTTGATTACGTTTGTGTGCACCATCAGTGTCTATTATCGCGACAAGCCGCCACTTCAGATGAGCGGCCTCAGCATGTTGGCCGAATGGGAGACGCTTGCCGCCGTTCGCGCTGCCACTTCAGCGATTCTGTATGCGTCTCCGTGGGCCTCGAACGACGTCAATCCGCCCGACCAAGAGGCTGCGACTCACTCAGATCATGTACACCTCGTGCTGCAAGAGCTGCGAGCCGACGAAGGCAGAGGGAAGCGTGGTGCTCAAGAGTTGGGAGAAAATAGTAATCACTCCTCGCCGAAGAAGCGCAAAACGACGTACGAGATCCGCAAGCAGCAGCAGAGAGACATGACGGCGCAGGTGGAAAGGATGCAGGCGCAGCTGGATGCACTCAAGTTCCGTGTGCTCGTGGAGAAAGGCGAGGCCGCCAAGTCCCATAGGAGCGTTAGTGCGGCCAACTCGGTGCTGCATGAGTATGTCCAAAAGCAGCACGTGGCACTCGCTGAGATGCAGGCCATGGTAGCCTGTCATGTGGTGAGCTACGCCGCTTGTCATTGTATTATGCGTTTGGTTTGTGATGGATGCTTGATTTGATCGCTGACTGTGCTTTTGTCTACCATTGCAACCTGTATCTGAATGCAGCAGCGCAATTTACTGACTCTGCATCCAGTATACACAGTGATTCGACTTGGCACCGACCCCGTTGAGCGCCAGAATACTCTGATGGCATTAAAAAGCCGGGCATTGCGCGAGGCGGAGCGCTTCCTAACTGCACGGAGTCGGGGCCTCGACCCCAGATCGTCCTACTGCCAAGAGGAGCGGTTTCACGTTCCTGGGGGCGATTTCAGCGTCATACGGGTCGACAACACCCCCATCTACGGCGCCAGTGCCAAGGCCGTGTTTGACGCTCTCACCCATTGCGTGTTGAATGCTGAGACCATCTTGTCCGATATGTTCGGCAGCGTTACGATCCGTGAAGACAACGACTTTGAGGACAGCGATGTGGCGCAAATTCGTCTGGTCTCCTCGACTTCCCACGGAGCGGTAGTGGAGTCGAACACCGTCATGTTCTCCGAGTTTTCGGGTGGGAAAGGAGTGTTCGCGTCGCACTTCGTGGACTCGGACCAGCTGTACCCGTACAATCCGGACGAACGCGTACGGCGTGACACCTCCACCACTGTGATGATTCGGTCACTCCCTGCACCGGATTCGCAATCACAAAGCGATGCAGCCAACGGTAACGAGCTGGCGGTGCTGATTACTCGGTGGACGTGTTTAAAGGTCCACTGCGTTTTCAAGGACGCCTCCCAAGACCCTGAGTGTGAATTGCGAGAGAGCTCTGTGTGTTGGGGAGACACGGCACAGAAGTGCATTCAGCAGCGTTTGGATCGAACGACTCAAAGAAGTCCCAACAACAGTGAAGGTCATGCATTGTAGTATCGAGGATAGCATACTGGTACGTTGTGGAACCATCGGGTCCGCCGACGCAACTGTCCAGTCGTAATCGGGTCTTCAATCAATGACGATGGTTTCCGGTTCATTACGGGCTCGCTTCCTGCCGCTTGGAGTAGATTCGCCGTCTGACAGATTGCCGTAGTGGTCGGTTAAACGCTCTGCTTCGCACTCCGCCGGCTGTCTTGATGGTACTTGGGCCGCGCAGAAACGCTTGGACATGAAACTTGTCGGGAAGTATGGGTCAGGCATTTCCCATGAGAACGGTTTGCCCAGTGCTTGTAGCAGGCCGTCCAACCATTGGGAAGTCAAGAGAATTTCTCGGTGGAGTCTCAGTGAAGCAAAGCTCCTCAAGGAGGCTACCGGCAGCAAACGGACTGGGCCGAGCAGGAAGCGCGCTCGAGAGGATCCAGACGTCATCGTCATCAGATAGGACTCGCGGATTTGGATGTTGCTGCTCAGTGGCAGGTACTACTTCGTACCGAGCATCATAATTGCTGTTCGCTCGTTGACGTCCGTCCACCCGAGCAGACCACTTGCCTTTCGTCACTTTGCACTGCGCGGATTGGCTGGATTAAAAGAATATGTGTGGCATGATTGGTTAAATGTCTGTTCTTGAAGTTGACTTATCTGAAAATCAAGCGAATCAAATCGCGTCCTGCCATATATGATTGGCTGAAACAAGCCTCTGCGTTTCGTGCAATCAACCAGCGAAACCCGCTAACATGGCCAGCAAGAGAGAGCCGCCTGCGTGGCCGTTCGGCTGCGAAGGAGGACCAGATGACGTGCTCGCCCCGACGGGAGCGACGTCCCAAGCGATCAGCAAGCTTCTGGAGCGAGCGGAGGTGGATGCTGGCGAGTTTTGCTTCGGCGGCGCCGCCAGTATGCTCCCGGCGCTGCCTGGCCTTACTGTGGACGGCGTGGGCTCGATTCCGGTACCACTGACAATGGAACGAGTGGAGAAACTCACTGCACGATGCGAGAAGACGGCGACGGACACGGAGGGCGA